>WMKJ01000041.1:0-105125 GCA_009733715.1 Herpomyces periplanetae | reverse complement strand
GGGGAAAGGTTTAGAAGGGGACAGGAAGAAAAAAGAAGGAATGGGGGAAGTAGGGAAAAGAGGGGGTGAAGGGTGAAGAGGGAAGGAAAAGGAAGAAGATGAAGGAGAAGGGAGGAAATGTAGAAGTGATGAAAACGAAAATGAGGTGACCGGGCGAATTTTTGGGAGAAGGGAATAAAACATTTGTCAAGTATAGAGGAGGTGAAAACGTGGCGATAAATAGAGAGGTGAGGCGAGGGGAAGGTGTGAGTTTAGAAGGGTAAAGTAAGGGAAGTTTGATATTTGGAAAGATTGAGGAAAAGGTATAACAAGGAAGAGAGGATGAAGAAAAGAGTAAAGGTAAGGTAAAATGAGAGCTAAAGGGTAGAAAATGAGGGCGGTTTGGAATAGCTCGAGGTAGCTAAAGGTAGTGATATAGAGAAAGGGAGGGAAGTGTGTGGAAGAAGAGACGACAAAGAATCCCGGTGGGAAGAGGGGGGTAAGCAAGTCAGAAAAGAAGAAGGACAAGGATGAAGATGAACGAATAGATGGATAAACAAAAGGAAGTAATGATGTCAAGTTAGTTCACGGGGAAAAGGTAGGCAAGTTAAGGAGCTAGAGGGAGGGAGGGAAAAGTATGATGAAGTGGAAGAAGAGGGAAAGGAAAAGAGTAACAAATAAAATGGGAAAGAAAGAGTATAGATGAATTTACGCGGATACGAATTAAGAGAGGTAGAGACAAGCTAGAAAAATGGTAATTGGTTAAGTCGAAGATGAGAGATAAAGTAACACGAAAAAGAGCGTAACGACAGGATAATCTAGGATATTACATAACATTAACGAGTAGAGATTCGAGCAGGGTTACTCCGTGTAAGGATACTCTAACGGTATGAAAAGCGAGAAGGAGATGTGTTTGGCGAGGATAACAGGGAGGAGGCAAGTGGATAGGGAGGAAGCTTGGGAGAGTGGAGGGGGTGGATGGTGAGATTGGATGGGTTTTGTTGGGATGGAGGGGTATGGAGTGGTTTTGAAGAGGGTTTAGGATTACGGAGAAGAGGTGAAGGTAATACTGGAGTTTGAGATTTGGATAAAAATAACAGCGAAGAGGAGGGTATTGGTGCTGGTACTGCTACTGCTACTGGTACAGGCAATGGGAATGGAAGCAAAATTGGTGATGATGATGTCAAAAGGTGCTGTGTGTGTATGTAATGAATACACGGGGGAGGGGATGGTAACGGTATGAATACAGGACGATGGTACTAATGTCAAGCTTTTGGTACACTGGGATGGTAATAAGTAAAGGGTGGTAATGAAAGAAGTTGGGGCGAATTAGAAGTAATATAGAAAGCCTAATTGCATATATATATTAACATACGTATTATGTGTGTGTATATGTATATGTAGATATATATTAATTATTTCAAGAGAAAAGCCCATGTAGATACACACATATATCATATTCAAGTTATACAAAATTTAGGGTCAATGAATGCATAGTTTTGATTTCCCGTATTAAATATATCGGCCTAATTGTAGACTTGGGCGTACTTGAAAAATTACGTGATAGCAAAGTAGGCGCTATAACGCTTCATCAATCTATGCCTATTCATCCATTCTATCGGCTACTCAGTCCGTCGTCCAGTCCGCTTGTCCGTCTGTCGGGCTATCACAGAGCTCATTAGACAAATTGGTATTAGTGATGAAATATTTTACACATTACCGGAAATTAATAGTCCGTCTGTCCGGCACAAGGGAACGAGGAGTTTCCTTAACAATTGTACATATACTAACGTTAACTTAATACCAAGTTTTAACGTTTTGTCTAAGTGTATGAGTATGAGTATGTGTAAGTGCATGTGCATGTGCATGTGCATGTATATGTGTATGTATGTGTGCGCGCGTGCGTACGGACATGTATGCATGCTTGTCTGGGTAGGCAATTTTCCTTGGTCCGATAAATTTGTAGAACTTGACAAGGAAACTTTTCAAGTTTGACTGGCTCTTTGGTTGGTGGAGCCAACGATGATATGTCTTGTTTCGTTGATCCAATAGAGGGATGCGGGTTTCTCATCGAGTGATCGGGATCCCCTTTACGGAAAAGAGAAATATTTCCCAAGTTAAGCTTTTAGACCTACCTAGCCATATTGTGGTAGATGAAATGCAAAACATGTGAAAAAATTCCTTTCGTTGTCCTCGTTCACGAAACGGTCTAATCTCTTAACAGCACCATGTAGTGATATTCCAATAGTTTAGTCCCTCGTATCAAGTTAACATAACATTCCGAGAGTATCGGGAAAATCTGTTCATGCTAATGGATTTACACACTATTAATTGATTGAATCGAGAGAAGTGTCTTCTCATGCTATTGGCCTTAATATTACTTTTTCCTCCAACTCGCATAACCAACTACCTTTGATTTACATTGGAAAAGTTTCGTAACACAGTAAAGCGTGCGAACACAAGGGCTTCCACAACGATAAAACGTCTTGCTTTTTGTTTTTTCCAGTTATCATTGCATTTCTTGGGCGGCTACATTTATTTTCATTTTTAAAATATAAGGGAATACGCATAGGCATACACATATGTATACATTTAGCTCGGATATATATTAGTCTTTGTAGGGAAGTAAATTGCATCAAGTGGCGTGGCGTGGCGTGGCATAGAGTGTAGTGGAGTGCCTACCCACGCACATATACAGAATTTACAATGTCGTTGACATACTGGGATCATGTTCTATTCAACTCCGATGAGCCTGATGTATTGCTGGCGCAATATATGCAACGGTGAAAATCTTTGTTACCGATTGCTACAATTTTGCTGTAATTAACCAATCAGAGTAGGGCTATATTGTGATCATTTGGATCAATTAAATGGAATGTGAGGTTTGCTTTTGGACTAGATCAAATCATGTCTCAAATATATACGACTATCAGTGATCAAGCTAGTGAAAAATTGAACTTTCGACTCACCTTTAAACTTCCCGTCAATCATTACCATCCTTTTATTCTATCTTTGACTCTAAGCTGATAACGTACTGAATTCCGCGATAGTACTACTGGGGTAGGTTGAATCCAATTAATAATTTGCATATACTATCCTTGAAAGGTCAAATCCAAAAGAATATTAAAACTACAGTTGGTAATTGAATTAACTCTTTTAAGCGTGAAAAGCAATGTCCCAAGAATTAACTCGTTTGTGAATCCATTGCGTCATTTTTTACATCTGGCTACATACCAGCCTGCCAGTTCCGTACGTTTATCTATTATTTCCGAGTTGAATATACAATAATTCTCGTTGCCGAGTGAATTCACGCAGAGTTGAATGTTGCAGATGAGGTAGGTTAGTGTAATGAATATAATCATATTTAGTTTAACACTCGTATGGCGTTTTACTTTGTTGAACCGGGAAGTTTGACATTTTTCGTATTTTCATGTAAAACTTTTTTCCCTTTCCCGTTCCCTTCCATACCCCATAACGAATAAACTTGATTTACCCTTAATAAAGTCCTATATATCAGCATGAACTGCATACAAAATCGCTGGCTGGCATAATACTGGTGTGTATGTTCACAATCCATGTGTGGGTGCGAGCGTGAGCCTCTACGTGCGTGTTCCCGCTTCCGCTTCCGCTTCCGCTCTGCTTCCACTTCTAAGTCGAGGTCGAGTAAAAATTCCTTTCATGTATCCGACCGGAAAAATCATGTTCCAAATGAGAACAAAGGGGTCGGGAAATTCCATGTACGACGAGTAAAGCTATTTTCATAAATTTTACCGAATTTAAAATCATATCCATAGCCATAACCACAAACAAATCGAAACAGTACTATTCTAAGTTATCTGGGCTGGTCTACCTCAGAGTGAAACTGGATTACACATGTACATTTACATGCTCATTCTCCTTCTTTGCTCTCGTATATCCACCCATTTGTCTACTCGAGTATTCCTTGCTTCATTTCCACATGAGTCGTATTTCTTGAGTCGTGCTGCATCTTTTCGTGTTGCAAGGCAATCTTCCCGTCTGGGTCCACACCATTTCACACTATCCCCATTCATCCCGTTCTATATCATTTCATTCCATGCCATGCCATGATATCCCGTCCCATATCAACTTCCAATACATCCCGTCTCCACACCCTCCCCGCATTCTACCCTAAAATGCCGTCTTATGACTAAATTCCTTATTCAGGTATACACCGGAATAGAAAACTTTATTGAACTACATCGTAAGAGTGATTCCCCGCACTTTTCCCTCCCGAGATATTTGAATGGTCATCGTTGCTCGTATGCATCATGCTCGTCATTAAAATGATTTTCATTCGATACTGTTGAAATTTCTTTGAGCTTGGTTTAAACTTTTTACCATGTGGCCTATGTAAATGTGAAAGTATACTTGGCCTATACGAGAATTACGAGTATCATGCAAGTGGTTATTTTATATAAACCTACTTAATTGTCCAAAGAAATTAGTGTAGAAACTCGCTAGAAACCTTTTTCATACTATTGATAATATACGCGCTCATATGAATTCAGTGCTGTCCCAGACAGCATTATGTACTCGATCAGTTATTCGCCGATCAGCCGTGGCTTGGTTTTAATATTTGATTGTTACTTAAATATATTTACACTATATTCCTTAGCTTTTAACCATTAACAAAAATAATTTTTTAAATGCCAGATATTTCATTGCACTTTGAAAAATATAATTTTCTCACACAGTCGTGTCACCGCGCCCCGATTATTCGTTCCGCAGTGTACGAAATGGAGCGGGAAGAGGGTGGGTTTGCTTTAACTTTACCACATCTTCATCCATAACATCGTTTGTGAAGTTCATTCGTTAATCACTTCCAACGAACTCCAACAATGTTTTTATGCCCTGGTTAATCATTCAAATGTAAATTATGGATGAGACTTGAGGCTATCGCTTAGCGTAGCGCGCTTTAGCGTATGGGTAATTAGATTGACTTGATGCAATGAAAAAATGTGAATTTTTTTCCCATTCATTGGGCCGACGATTCTTTGATTTACTTGTTAATGAGGATATTTACCTTGCCTGGTCCTTCCTTGTCTTACAGATAACTTTGTCCTGTTAGTGGACATGTTAACCTGCTTAGTATAAACGCATGTAGTCGCATCAGTGTAAGAGTGCCGTAAACTCCAATCAACCGGTAAATGTTCGAGTGTTAATATCGAGTGAGAAACAAAATGCCGAGTCAGGTTATCCAATCATAAATACTTTACCAATAATTCAAGACTCATATTGTGACTTTTACATGCTTACATCCGTTTACATTAGAAGAGTCAAGCTCGCGTTCATGTACCCATGATACGTTACCTTAAAAAAAAAAATCTTTACCGCCATATAAACCTTCTATCAATACCGTTGTTGTTTTCACTCTCCTGCTCGCGCATACTCCGTGCTATACTTTAAAAGTATGAAAGTTTCATTGAGTAAACTCACAACCTGATAATGTATACATAACAAGGAAAATAATTTCATGTACTGGACAGCTTAGCGTGATGATCTACACTGCCTAAAGGCACTACACTACACTGCGCTTTACTTATAGTTTTGCTTGATAAATTAAATATGCTGCGAAGGATTGTTACGCTATACTATAAACTGATTTTTTATTACCCGTGGTGGTAAATTCCCTGTTTCTTAAAGCACGGAAACGGTAATAAAAGTAAGTCTGCATTCCGTTAATTCCATTGCTAGGAATAGTTGCCGTTCATCCTTCGTATCATTTTCAAGCCGTATTGGAGAGTTAGTCCATCAAGTTATCACGTGTAAGCCTACATGATAAAATGGAAAACGAATCCTTGGGAAATATGGTTGGTTCGGGATTGATTTGAATGGGGGTTTTGAGTTTAAAAGAGTCTCAATTAAAGGCATACTCAACCACAGTTAATAATGATATAGAAGGATATTTCAAACCGTATGCTCGGGGAGAGGAGTAAAGATGGATGTATATTTACTTTTAACATGTGAACATTACCTCTTTAAATTATAAATAGCAGGATTCATGTTAACCAAAGTTATAGTGGAATGATATGGATAGATTATTGAAAATAGTGAGGACTGTATTAACGGGTATTGAATAACAAGTTGACCTATCCAAATAGTGTAAACTTATCAGAAGCATCATGCATGTTAGTATTTTGGTTGACATAATCAAATACTGAAAAGACGAAGGAAAGCTTAACAAGTGTAATTAGGTAGATTCTATTGCGTAGGGTTTTTGATCAAACATTTAACGGTATGAAGAGCTTTACTCAAAGTAGAATGCATTAAAACATTCTCCCTCGAACATGGTGAACAAAGCGAAGAAATTTAGTAAATTATTTTTGTATAACAGTAGCCCAAAAGCTGAGTTGAGTTGGAACAGAACAAAATGTATTTACTTGCATATTCTAAATCCCAGATACATGAAATACCAATAAATATTCTTGTGTACTATCAAGTGGACAGGCGAGTCGTTATAGGGAGCGTGCAGTCTGACTAGCGGTTAGTAGCATCTTCAGTAGGTAATATAAAGATTTAACAATATCGGAATTGTAAATATTATTCCGTACTATACCACCCTGTACTATAAGAGTAATGGTAAAAATAATCTATCTGGGTTGACTAAACTGACCAGTCTATCGGTGATTGATATGATAGGGTGGGCGAGAAATCGTAGCAGAACTAAATGATTCAAGTTTACCATGACTGATAATTATGTTTACGATGTGATAAGTTGATTCGAGGAGATACATTTCGAATGAAGAGACTACGTACCTTTTTTTTCTTTGCATTAAACGGTTGAGCTGTATGAACATGATGATTTAAAGTTAGTCTGTTGGTTAAACAGTTAATTTGTAGTTATTTCTTATGGAGCGTCAATTACACAGATTCTTGTGATTGTTGAAAAACCTTTTTTGTAAATGATAACAGAAGAGTTTTGACACCAACAAACATACGCACGCTTGTATGCCGATACATTTATAAATGAAGCTAGTGATAAATCAATTAAAGGTTTACTCAAGATTTGTCGACTAAACACTAGACTAATTAGTAGCACAAAGCGAAATTGCCGTGACTAACAATTTATGGCAATCGAGTTTACAAGCAGGTTAATGAATATGCCTGATCTAGCCAGATGGTTGCCCAAGTTTGGGTGATGTAGTAGGCGCCAAATTGTACAAGTGATTAAAGAAATAGAGAAAAACGAGCGTTAAAGGCATGGCATAACATGGCATGACATGACATGAAATGATAGAGTTTTTGAAGAAACGATGAATGTTGGAAAGGGTTATCAATTAAGAACATATGATTCGTTGATAATGCAATCTAAATCACAACCCGATGACGAAAAAACGGTTGAAGAGTGCAAGGTTTATTAGAAAAGTGTTCAATGTCTATAGTTTAGATTAAGCGTATTGTTGAGCCATTGTTGACTTTAAGATGTTGGTGATAGGTGATGAAAATGCAAGAAATTTATAAATATATAGTTAAGACTGTAGAATCTATCCCCCGAATCTAGGGAAGTACTAGCATTCATTTATCAACTTGTTAATACTTGACTAGATAAACAGTTGCCGACAGATGATTAAATATAACCACTTCAACACTCGGCATGGAAAGTATGTTTTATCTTAGAACCTTTTAGTTGACGATAGTTTCACAAGAAGGATTGTCGTGTGAAAGAATAATTTAATTGGTAAGTTCCATTGGAATGGACAAATCAAAGAACACGTTTTCGTGGGAAATAATACTTCGCTTCAATAATATATTATGTATAAAGTTAGAGATAGTGTTTTGGCATTTTCTTGATTGGATTAAACATGAGAATGGGTAATTAAGGATTGATACATGGGATCCACGAATCAGTTGACACGGGTCGAAATGGCTAGTTAGTGTAGAAAAAATCATTTTCTAATGAATTATCCTGAAAAAATACTCAAATGTTGTTTGGTGATATTATTTCCTCCAAATCCCTTGTAAACTTTTCGGTACAGGACTCTACATATCATTCCTAAATTCTTAGCAACACACCCTGATCCCATTCATTTGAATCGTCATTTGTAAATATCCCAAGCTTACTTTTCCCTTGCTCATCCATTGAATATATTTAACGATAAATTGAAAACTTGATTTGGTCTTTTCCGAAATGTTCTGCCATGTAAATGTGAATCAGATAAATTGTGCCAAATAAGTTCACCTGTATAAATCCATTTGTGTATACATGCTTGTCATTCCAACCATTTCCTGTATCCATTGCTTCAATTTTATTTTCGTGAACTTGATTCCCTGTTTCCCATAAATTACTTGCTCTTTTTTCGCGGTATTCTTTCGTGATACTAATTTTTCTGTTCCTTTTACGTTCTTCTAGTTCTATCCATATGCTTTTGAATTCTTCCCATGAAAATTATGCTACCACTGGCCTCTATATATACTCGTTCACTTTCTAATTCATACTACGATCCTTCTTTTTAACTTGCCTCGACTATAAAGTATATCAATTATTTCTCGAAAAATCTTTTGTCTAACTGACCTTCAAAGACTACACAAACTTACATCTACTACCGTTGTCGGGTTTTCTTGCTCCAAATTTCTTCATCTTCAACCCTGTTACACTTCTCTAACACCCTCTTCTACATATATTTCTTTCTACTCCATTTAACAATCCTCTGCATTCCCTCATCACCATATCTAAGTTTTTTGTAATAGACGTAACCATCACTTAAAATCTACCATCCATCTATCAATCTTGTGAAAATCATCTAAAATTTTTCTTTCTGCCCTGTTTGCCTTAACTCTTCACTTATATCGTCTAGTCAAGGAACCCACCCTCCCCAAATCTTAACTTGTTACTAGCGTTGTTTTCCTTTTCACAATAGTAAGCTTCTATTCTACCTTAGCCTTCATCAACTACCATACCACACTTCATTATATTTAATTACCCAGTTCTTCTTATCCTTCCATCAATCGTTAATCTACTCCTCTTAATCCTTTTCAGTCTCCTACACTTTTATGTTGTTCATCACTTAATCATCCCTTTGATATCTTTTATCATTTTTCCTCATCTTGATTTTTTCTCCCTCTCGTTCTCCAAGGATCTTCAACTTTTTCCCTCGTCTCAATCATCTTCCAAACTTTTATTGTATCCTATCTCCCCTCCAACTCGACCCCTCTTCCTATACATCGTGCCCTTGCGTCTATACTACCTGTTAACTCAAAACCCTACTTATGTTGTTCAACAATGCAAAACTCGGCGAATTCAATCAACCAGTTACACTCAATACTGTTCAAACCCTTCACTATTTCTAAAATTTCCAATTTTTTCAATTACTACTTTTTCCTCCACTAAACCTTACTTTGTTTATATCTGCTGGTATTTCCCATTACCAAACTTTCTAAACTTTTTGTAGAAACTTTACTTATCTACTCCCTTCCCACGATCATCTTTCAAACTTTATCTTCCATCAGTCCGCCAACCCTTCCCAAAATTGTTCCACTGTACTATCTAATTCTCTTTTGCTCTCAATTTTCCACCATTCACTATTTCTCATTGTCTCAAAACCAAAGCTTTACTTTTGAAAATTAATCGCTTATTATTCCGAGAATTCTTTTCTTAAAAATGGTCCTTGAATACATTTACTCTTGAACCTAAAACCAAACAGTAATCCTCCCCTTCATTAGCCTTACAATCTTTCCAAAAATTGTTTCCTCAACTTATTTCAGGCTACCCGTCAAGCATTTATTCAATCCTAAATCATTCATTTAACACAAAAATTTCCATGCCCGAACTTTTATAATCAACATATATCATTACAATCAATGCATGAAAGTGGAATATTTTGTTTTCTTAAAAGGTTAACTTCCCCTAAACATAACATCATGTATTATCACATAGCTCAAGCTTAAACCAACTTTTCCATCACCCGCTCAATGCCAATATCGAATTTAGCACTACAACTATTAATACTTCCAATGCTTTAACTTTAATGACACAAATCATAAAGTGGATACAAATACTTGCATTGCCACTGTCGACTTTAGCTTAATGCCCGGCAAAAGTTCCTCGAATCAAATATATAAAAATGACCTGATGTAGTCCTTAGTTTGTACGTCGGTTATTATATTTACCAATTAGCTCTCAATCAATAAGTATGAATACTCTAGATATACGTGTAAATGGCCACCCAAAATTCGTATACTATATCCAATTTATATTCATAAAACATGGAGTATTTTATTAATTATTATAAAGTATTTCCATTTGCAACCGCTTAAATTAGCGTAAATATATTTCTGTAATACTCTCCTAGTCAATCCAAAATATCCAACCCTTCCACCCACCAGTCGCTACTCTGCGGGCCGACGTTGATTCAACTTTGAATAATTACAGGGAAACCAACTTTCCTGACCTGCTCTGAAAATTTCGTTCCACGGCGTAACGCTGCTCTACAACTCCACAACTCCACAACTCCATCTCCACAGTTCCACTGCCTACTACCCACTACCCACTACATTGAACCGTACTCTGCAAGTTTATTCGTCCAAAATTCCCCTACATCGAAATATACAAATCACCACCCCGTCGTCTATGCCTACGCCACACATTGCCTGCCCGCGACAAGTCAGCGCCTCGTTGCCTGATGTATGGTGTGCCACACATTTACTGAATTGGGTGTTAAATTCGTTGTCGTGTCTACATTTCATTCATACTTTTAAGATATATAAAATCCACATTGCAGCTTTTATCGGCTTACATCTTTTTTTATATCCATAAATAATATTTCATCCTATCCTATGCGATACCTTAACTCAAACTTTCAATGTTCCTTGTCGTCATTATCCTGTCTTCGTCGTATTCAGCATCAATATAAACGCCTCCCCCAAACAACATTTACCTTGGCCAAGTCAAATATATTTAACTATATTACCTTTAATAAGCTTGTTTAAATAAACTATTCAGTTATCCATACATATATACTGAAAAAATAAACATGACGTTATCGGTTAAAGTCGTACCCGATGAGCATCTCATGCTGGTTTCGCATAAGCGACGCATTGCGGTCCTAACATCTGGCGGTGATGCTCCCGGAATGAATGGAGCCATTCGATCCGTAGTTCGAATGGCAATTTTTCGAGGCTGTGAAGCCTTTGCCATTTATGAAGGCTATGAAGGTCTAATTAAAGGTGGAAAATTTATTCAACGTATGTACTGGGAGGATGTCCGTGGCTACCTCTCCGAGGGTGGAACTTTGATAGGAACTGCGCGTTGCGCTGAATTTAGAACTCGTCAGGGTCGACTTGCGGCTGCTGGAAACTTAATTAAATTCGGCATCGATGCTTTAGTAGTATGCGGTGGTGATGGAAGTTTAACTGGTGCCAACACCCTTCAACTTGAATGGTCTAGCTTGCTAGATGAACTTATCGCTACCCACCAATACACTGCCGAACAAGTGGCCCCCCATCGTGCTTTAAGCATAGTGGGCCTTGTTGGAAGCATTGATAATGACATGTCGGGCACTGATGCCACGATAGGCTGTTATAGTGCCCTACACCGAGTTTGTGAAATGATCGATTATATCGATTCCACCGCCGTCAGTCATCAACGGGCTTTTATCATCGAAGTTATGGGTCGTCATTGCGGTTGGTTAGCCCTAATGGCTGGAATTGGTTGTGGTGCCGACTTTATTTTTATACCGGAAAGTCCTCCAGAAGTAAAATGGGAAGAAAAAATGTGTTCTATGATAGAAAAGGTACGATCCATCCATGTTATTAGTAAACCCCCCAGTTTATTCTACCCATGATTCGTGTCAACTTGAGTACAAAGTAAACTTAACTAACCTCTCTGGTTCGCTATGTCAGAAACGCCTACTCGGTAAACGCCAAACTATTGTTATTGTAGCCGAAGGTGCAATCGACCGAAATTTGAATCGTATAACAACTAATCAAATCAAGGATATACTAATAAAAAACTTGAATTTGGATACACGAATCACCACTTTAGGACATGTACAGCGGGGTGGTCCACCCTGTGCTTACGACCGTTTACTATCAACCTTACAGGGTGCTGAAGCAGTCAGTGCATTACTCGAACCGCAAGCTGCTAATGCTTCGTATAGCCCAGTAATTTGTATTAATGAAGACCAAATCAAGCGCAGAGACCTCATGACACTGGTAGAACAAACTCAATCAGTTGCTCGAGCAATTGAAGAACGAAAATTTGATAAAGCCAAACTCCTAAGAAACGCAGAATTTAGCGAATTAAATGATGCCTTTCAGATTCTTAATCATGTTGGTGAACAATATCAGCCTTTACCCATGCACAAGGTAAGCTATAACATGTATAAGCTTTCTCCATTGTGCGAAATACTTTACTTTTTTAATCTAAGGGGGCGACAGTATTCCAAAATGATTTCTATTAACTTCCAATTTATAGCGTATAAGAATTGGAATCATTCACGTAGGAGCACCCGCGGGTGGTATGAATGATGCAACAAGAGCAGCAGTTGCATATTGTCTCACGCAAGGGCATACACCGGTAGCTCTTTATAATGGATTTCCAGGGTTGTGCCGTCATCATGATGATAAACCGTTAGGGTCAGTACGTGAACTTGAATGGCTAGACGTGGCGACATGTTTCGGTAGAGGAGGTTCAGAAATTGGAACAAATAGAGGGCTTCCCAGCGAAGACATGGCTACGACGGCCGAATGCTTTCGTCGTTACAAAATTCAAGCATTATTTATCATTGGCGGATTCGAGGCATTCACAGCAGCGAGTCAACTACGAAATGCGCGTGATGAATACGAAAGTTTATGTATCCCTATGGTGGTTTTACCAGCAACCGTCTCGAATAATGTACCGGGAACGGAATATTCTTTAGGAAGTGATACTTGCACCAATGCACTTATTCAATATTGCGACGCATGTCGGCTTTCAGCCTCAGCTTCCAGACGAAGAGTTTTCGTGATAGAAACACAAGGAGGCGCTTCGGGATTTATAGCAACGGTGGTTGGGTTATGTGTTGGCGCAATATCCGTTTACACACCCGAAGAAGGGATTACTTTAGACATGATAAAACGTGATATAGATCATCTCCGTAAGCTGTTCGAAAATGACCGGGGAGCATCACGAACAGGGAAGATAATTCTTCGAAATGAGCGAGCCAGCTCTACTTACACAACCCAAGTCATAGCAGATATTATTCGTGATGCTGGTAAAGGAAAATTTGAGACTAGAATCGGCATACCCGGTCATTTTCAACAGGGTACACGACCATCACCAATGGATCGAGTTCGTGCAACCAGATTCGCCATCAGAAGTATACAACATATCGAACAGTTTTTAGGCGGCGATTCCACTCACGATGAAACAATGATTGCGGAAGAACGAAAACGTTTAGTATTAGAACGGGAAGAGAGTGTATCAATACTCGGTCTAGTTGGTTCTAATATTAGTTTTACTCCCATAGTTGAAGTGGAAAAGCAGACAAATTGGCATGATCGTAGACCTAAACATGATCATTGGGCGCAATTAAAGAAACTTGTACGTATGTTAAGTGCACGAACGGTTGTCGAAACAACGGGAGATGAGCACGTAGTAGTAGATCGAAAAAAGTGTGATGATACATTTGCGAAGGATTCAGACAATGAGGCAAACCCAGACAAAAAGTACAGGTATAATTGTATTAATGGAGGAAGATTATGAAATTTTTGATCAAGGGTTCATCCAAGTACCCATAGAACAGTGATAGGAAGGAGGAAAACTTAAAAGTAGTGACATTGATTGATCGACAACTATATCCATATGCATACACATACACCTACCAAACTTTCTGAAACTAATCCGGAATCAGTCAATCCCCCAATTAATCTGTTCGCCACTACAAAAATTCATGCGAGCCGGTTGTTCGCCTTGCCTGTTGATTGACTAGCTGACTGATTAATAAACGTACCCGTCGATCGGAGAATTTCACTCGCGCACGGAAAGACCGTTGCAGCAAACATCCCAATACTTCACAACTTTCCTAATCAGGAAACTTGTCATCTCATCTTATCTCTATATCCCGATTAGGAAATCGTTCGTTTTCTCGAGCATGAATCTTTGTTTAGGAAAACTTCATTTTGGTTTGAAGTATCAACGAATTCGTTACTGAATTGGTTATTCTCATGTGCGTGAAATTTAGAGGGTATTAAGTTTTTGCCTGGTTCAGTAACATAGACATTAAAGGGTGTCCCTGTGTATATTGACTTTACCTACAAAAATTTTCAATATTACAAAATGCGTCCTCCATGCTAACCGTCCAGGCTTATCCCAAGGAAATTTCGCCAATCTTATTATTGTGCACCCTTTTCACCAGGCAGTTGTGTGGCGTCCGACGAATTGGTTCCTGAATATTACGATACGATGCAATTGGGCTGAAGTTGTATCCTATACCTACAAAATCATACACACTCTTTTCCATCGAAGCTCAAAATTCCCCTATCTTTACCGTGTACTCTCCTTATCATGTCTATACGCCGTCCTAATAACAAATACACATATAAACAATTAACCTATTATTGTTCATGATCTTAACTTTATTTATACTGATATCTCATTTTCAGCGCCTTTGGGTAATCGAATCTAGATTGTGTAATCTATTCACAAAAATATGTAAACCAAAAATCTTTTAATCAAAAACTTCGTTCGTGTACACACTCGTGCGCACACATTAAATAATCTGTAAACAATTGTTACGCTGGCCTTAAATCTCCTCTTCGGAGTGTATGCATCTATAGAGTCTTTCTACCTACCCTTAGCAAGGAACGTATTTGTCGACCTGAAATTGGGTTTAGGGCAAAAGTAACCGCTAAGAATGTGTGCATATGTGCTTGCGTGCGCAAGCACGATTAGTTTTGTCATTGCATCAACTTAAAATTGTACATGCTCACGTACACTAAAACGAGGATGCATACGTTCATGTTGTACAATACAATGCTTGACATTCCATTTCATACGACGTGGCTAATGAGTACATCATTAGCCTTTCGTGTGTCAGCGTATGGCCAGATTTTCTTTTTGTTTAACATTCAGACTTACTGACTGGTTGGCTGGCTGGCTCGTGTAGGCGTTCGTGTTATCATCAAATACTTGTACTCCTAGTACCTGAGTTTCGTTGCGCACATCCTAACTACACGACTTTGCTGACCCCTCGTAAGTTTGCGTTACGTACTCTCACGTGCCGGTCGACCGTCTTTTTTCGCTTGATACATGTGAGTGACCATGTCCATGTTCATGCCCATGCCCATGCTCAATATCCTGTCCATGTCCATGTCCGCGTTCATTCTCTTCCTCATTCCCAAACGTGAGCTTGCGCTTGGGCTTTACCCATTGAATTAACATGAGCGGTTTCTCAAGCTTTGTACACCCTGATCCCTTTGACGATGATAAATTCGTTGGAACTACTCACGCGGCTAACGTTAACCGATCCAAAAGCTTACTGTATACATGCATTTCTGAATATACACTGCGTTAGCCTGCGAACGAACTCGTTACTTTGTATGCGTCATCTCTGATTAGGCTTACCTTTTAGTTCATCGCCTCCTGAATACTGTTTGGCTGAAAAATCAAGGTACGCGTATAATATACGTGTGTTCAAGTAAAAAGGCGAGATCGATTGCTCACTTGCTGAAGCCATACTTCTCCACATGAACCTTACCCGACAACCAAAAATTGAACGCTAACCTGACCATTTCCCCATACACTTACCCACCCGCACTCACGCCCGTTGCTACACCCCGTTCACCCTAATCGCAGTTCGCAGGTCTCCTTTTTACCCTTGTTCAGCCAAATGTACATCTTCACGTGTGTAATTGCACAAAATATAATGTGTACCGACAAGGTATTAGCTGGTTCAATGTGAGATATTCTTTATCTTTGAGACACGGCGCAAGCGATCTCAGGCTTGGTTTGTCGGCTGTATTTTGCATGGTTAAACATTTCAAGTCAGTAGTATAACCTTTGGCTTATGCCCCCCCCAGGTCGTAAACTTTTCCCATCGGTTAACTTCCCTACGTAGAGAAGCTTGAGTATTCGTGAATCGCTGGTCTGTTACGCGCAAGGTTTTACGCAATGCTTTGTCGTTAACCTGATCTCCAAGCTGACCAACCAGCTGTATGCATTATGTCCGGTGCAATCCTAGTCAGTGTGGGCGATACTACATCGAGGATTCAACCGGGTCAGCCTCATACATATTACTATTTACGCTTGCACGCTTTAAGGATAAAATTGTATATATTCTCGTATGACCGCACACCCGCACTTTTAACGTTAACTTTATATTTTGATCTAACGTTGGGATTCTTTGGGTTATGTATATGACCAGTCACTTGCAAATAGTTGACTCAGTCTGCTACTTAATTGAATGTTGCTTAGGGCGTCGTTAATACAAAACTCTCTTCGCTAGCTTACTTTTCTTAATGAAATGTACCCACTCGGCAAGTCTTTGTGAACCTAGCTGCTCTGATTCACTGTCTGGTATCTGTACTTCACACCTTCTTTCAAGCGTACGCAGACAATCTCTCACCTTGATTCGGGCCCGTCCTGACTGCGGCTTACGTGTTGGTTGTCCATTGTCCGCCGTTGGCAGTATACATCAGGTTTGTCGGTATCGTACGAACGAACAAGTGAGCTCATACACGCACCCACATTCATACGTACGTACATACATACAAATGTATATATATATATATACGTATTTATATATATATATACACATGTGAAGACTGCACTATTGCTCAATTTAACCTCGATTATTTATATACTTGCACCACATTCGTTTCCTCTATGCTGTCCTCCCTATCATGACATAACAATTTTGGCTCATGAAATGTCTTGCGTAAATTGTGTCGCGGCTCATTGTTTTTGACTCCCCACTCTCATATCAATCTTATTTAACTTGCCGTGCTAGCGCATTCGAATTCCTAAAGCATTATCGCTTTTCCTTCTGCTTTCACGCTCTCTTTATCATTTCATCCCCGCATTACCACTCCTGTTTGCTAACACTATCAGTAACCCCTCGGCTTTATTAACGAGCGTCGTCCACGCATCTTTACTCAATTCTATTCGTCTCGCAATAAAGCTTTTCTTCTCTTCCCGTCCAATATCTTCTTGATCTCCAAACTCTAACACTTCCTCTCACCCCTTTAACAATCTCGTCCCTTCAGTATTTGCATGCTAACTTTTTGCTTGACCTCCACTTTTACGATATCGCCCTGCCCTCCCCCATTGACTGTTAATATCCACATCATTTCTAAATACTGTCTGGATCCCAGAGCACACCGGTTACTAGGCATTTTACCTCGTATACCTGGCTCCCCTACATGCCTCAAGCTCAATTGAAACTTCCGCTTCCTTTCCGTCATCAATTCCAGACCAATCAGCTCCGATCGAATTACGTCCATTGGTAAAATTCTCCTCAGTGCATGATTTCCTTACCACTCACAATTTCTAGTGTGCTTCGTTGATCCTGGGAACGTCTCCAATTCTAAAGTCAATTAATATCAACAGCCGGACTTGTATAGCACGACAAAGGTCTCGCCTAATACATTCACAGTTAGCTGTCTTAGCCATTCCCCTCTGTTCTACACTTGTTAAACTGCCTCCACTCTTCCATCTATTTTGTCGTATCCCGTGAATTTCAAAATTCATCATTGAAAGCTATATGACTGATTGGTACCTCGCTTCTGCGTCAATTTCTCCCCTAGACCTCGGTCCAGCTTTCCAGATCCCAACAATCAAAGCATCTTAATTCCTTGCTTCCGGTACTTTTACTCTTTTCTACCCGACTTAATCAAAGACTAATTCTACAAACCCAACCGAATCTCTCCTTTATCGCACATACAAAGACACGTTGGCCCCCGCAGATAATCTTGACGGGTTTTACATTTTAATAACGCTTGATGGTAATTTTTGCAGCATTACCATCGCTTTGACATTGGACCGTTTAATTTGACTGTTTTCTGTGTTTGTGCACGCCATGCTCTTGAACTCCCCGAATTCTTATTCCCCGCGTTCATCTGGCTCGCATCGCTCTCAGCGTTCTTCTCATTCTCCTCACCGCAGGCCCAGGTCCTTGCCCTCCACTATAATGAATAATCCGTTCCCGCGATATAATTCCGGAATGTACGGTGGAATACCTGGACCACCGTTAATGACGGTTAATCAATCAAACGCTCCGGGAACCCTTATGGTAAATGGTTCCGCTACCCCAAATGTGTCCCGTCGGTCCTCCTCCTACGCTTCTTCCACATCTGCTTCGAGAAACTCCTACCGAAGCTCTCCATCCACACAGTCTACTAGTCTTGAATCATGCGTCTCGATATCACCCTCATCTGTACGTCAGTATGGAAGATCATTCACGCAAAATCCTGCCATGCTTAACTTGGACTCCCGTTACAGATGTAGAAATGTATCGGGATATAATCGAAATCTTTGTTCAACCACTCACACTTCCGGTTACAATTCCATCTCACTTAATAGTTCCAACTCTACATACAGTCCAACTAACCAGAATGATTCACTCTACCCGATTAATCGTAATACGACCAATGTGTCTGGGCTGGAAAACGTCAGAACAGTGCTTCCTGTAACACGACGCTCGAGTGACGCTTCAAAATACGATAGCGCCTCTCGTACTTATCAGCGCGGCTCAGGCTACCGTAGACAAAGCGACATTCACCTTTCAGTTGATTCTGCCGCAATATCCCGTCGCTCGACTATTGTTACGCCTTGTGCAACATCCCAACTCGTTTTTCCCACTAACTCTTACTCTAGTCCAAAGTCGCCATATTTAAGTCCGTCTTGCATTCATTACCCCCCCAGTCACTGTATTAGTGGACTCGCAATTACAGGCTCGGCTTCGTGCTGTTCTGGAGAAAGTGCTTGCTACCCTCCGAACATAGCTAGCGTAACCAATCACTTTACCTCAAATGCGTTAGCCGCATATCGCCCCCGAAAATCTTCACATGATTCTACCTATTTCAACGATACCCTGGATTATCCCGCTATTTCATCCTCGACTACAACTGCTACCCTTTCGCCCTTGAATTCTGCCGGAATCATCTCTCGAAGCTCTTCATCCACTAATATTCCATCCTTGTTTCGATCTCACCGCGGAAAACATTCCACCCTTGCTCAATATTTACCAATTTCGGGCTTGACTTCTGCTAAACCTCGTGCTCATCTCCGGTTTGCATCTCATGTCAACTCTTCACCTGCGCTGCGCGCTCTAGGCTCAAAATCAAGCTTAGATGGTTCCGTCGCTTCTCATTTCTCTCGGGGTAATGGTAGTCGCGGTTCAAGAAATAGCGCTGTAACCTCTTTAATCAGAAGTCCCAGTGTTAGAAGTTCCGAATCATCTAGTGCCCGAGCATCTCCTAGTCCTGGATGTTCTACATCCGATATTTTGTACCCTTCTTCCCTCGAAGTTGACGCACACGTTGAAGCACTGAAAGCTGTGTCGGGTGCTATGAGTATTGGTAACCCTTCTGATCACAATTATTCAGATTATACATTCCAACCCTTTCCAATTGCTTACACCAGTTCTTTGCCGGCTAATCCTCCTCCAACTTCATCACCTTCCCATATCGCTCAATTGCTCATTCTTCCTCAGCGTGCTGATAAATCTGACCATTATTATCGACACACGTGTGTCACAAAGCATTCTTCACGCAAACCTGATTACATTGACTTAAGTAGCACATCTGCTCAAGCGTTGAAGCACAAAGCTAATAAAGTTTCAGCAATACCCAGCACACCTGGGACGCTGTCCGAGCAGAATCCGCAGCCCTGTCCGTCCGGGCAAATCATCATATCATCCAGATCATCCTCAAGCAAAGCTTTACCCCCTTTGCCGCAAACACAGCCGTCAAATACCAAAAGCTCCTCTGAGTCAGATTCGGCTCCAATTTCTCTTAACAGCAATTCAACTTCTCACATTTTGAGTACGAAAGAGCATTTGTCCATGCTTTCAAGCCAGACGGCTTCTTTAAGTACCCTTACTGGTACCGCTCCACTCCCTTTGCCACAAGATAGTTTTGCCATTAGTTCATCTTCATTTTTGGATTCTGCTTCGAGCGGGACCTCCAGCATTCGTTCTGTTGTTTTAGATCCTGAGTATGGTAGTCCTTCTACCGTTAACAGCCGTCCTCAATCTAACGGCAAGACTGACAATATGGCCATGTCTACTGATGATTCTACTTTCCACCCATGCATGTCGCGTGAAAAGGTACCTGAACTCCAAAGCTTTTATTCTGAGTCTGCCAACAATCTATTGCACACTTCATACCAGCTCTCTAGCAGTCCAGATACCGTTTACGAACATAGAAAAAGCACTATTGGACTTTCTAGTGAAAGACATAGAAGTACAGTTAACCTGGTTAGCTGTACCGAGAGTGATGATGCTGCAATGATTAACGCTAATGTTACCGACGTTCTGGATCTTGATTTAGATGTTTGCGATACAAGTCCGACTCATCCTGAGTATAATTCCAAAAACTCTCGCCTTCAAAGCACAGAACTAAGCGGTGATTTGACTCACGACGAACTACCTCTAAGACTATCACCTACCCATACACTATCACTTACATCCCACAACAGAACTGGCTCCAAGGTAAATATTCCGCTCTTTAGACGTTTTGCTGTTACATTCCGCGGAGCCTTAAATCGATCTAAATCCGTACAGCGCTCATCATCATACTTCACATCGTATACGCATAGCGGTTGTATGCCAAGCCCATTACCCTTTGGATCCGCTTTCACCAACTCAGAACCACAGGAACCAGGCCCGCGAAAAAGTTTCCGAAGAGAATTACTCAAGTCAGCTGTTACCAATGAGCCAGACCAGGATTCTAATTCTCGTGGAGCTCATTCTAAGTCTACGTTTGGTCTAAAGGTGGAAAATGATGAAATAGGTGGCAAGTCCAAGTTTAATGCGGGTCGATCAAAGTCTTTCCACTCTGCAAAGCGTAGGTCATTTACATATCATGGACGTCAAGATGGCACTCAACGTCTAAACAATACTCCGGGCACTAGTGCATTCTGTGGCCCATTTAAGCTCAAGTCAGGCCCGCCCGTCCTATCGTTCTGTGTACCATCCACGGCTATATCGGTTGACTATTCTTTTGACAACGAAAACACTGTGGTGCCATTACCCCCTTCTTTAGAAAGTCGAATTGTTCGTGATTCAAGTGCTGGAAGTTGCTTGACTAATGCGGAATCCACATGTACAAATGATACATCATTGACACCCATGACCAACCCTTCGTCAACTACTCCGCCGTCTGCAAGTATACTTAATTCGACGTCTAAATTATCAGGGGTAGATGAATCTGAAGGCTTGAAAGTTGACGCGCCGTGTGATGAAGCAAAGAATACGGACGGTATAACAAATGGGAAAGCCCATAAAAGTGGGGAGAAGTCCGCTGAAAGCGAAAAACTAGTTTCTGGGAAATTACCAGTCAATGCAACCCATAGCAATGATTCGTCTTCTCAGCTCATTCCGGGAATCAAGCGAGCTTGCAATCAAGCTCGGGTGAATGGAAAACGCATTAGTACACTATTTGTGGTTGGACAAGTAGACTCAGCAACTGACGATAAATTTCAGAATCCTCATATGAAAACAATTTCACCTGATAACGCATCAGCGGGTCCAGATGGCAGAGAAACGATTGTGGACTCCATACTCAATCAAAATTCTAATGCACGTATAAGCTTGGGAGAGAAAAGTTTAACTAGCAAAGCGGGTCATAAGTTAAAATTTCCAAGTTCCGTTTACCCTAACCGTAAAAAACGAGGTATTTTTGGTAGTAAACAGGCCGCAGCGAACACGGGATACCCGGCAACACGATCATCCACTTTCGGATTCGTTTCCGCTCTCTCTTTAGGCCGAAAATCCTTCACATCTAAAGATGGTAACATGGCTGGATTATCCTCATCAGCTAATTCGAACGCAAGCTCGCTACCTCCTTTACCCAAGTTTACATCGGCGCCTCTTATCGATTTGTCTTGGAGTTTTGATAAAACTACTTTTGGTGATACCAGCGAGTCGACTAATGATACAAACGGTGGAAACGCTAATACTGGAACCGAGGCTTTAACTGGGCTAAACAATGAGGAAGCTTGGTTTAAAGGTATTGGGATTTAGATATTCAATACATGGTCGAGTCATGATGGATGATACCCATTGAATTGGACATTTAACGTGCTCAAAATGGCAGTATTTCAATTATTGTCACGCCGTTCAAATGTTCGTTATCGACATGTTTTTCCATTAGTTACTTTGCAGCTAGTTTTTCTTGACCCTGACTATTGTACCTTGGCTTTCCATGTTGATTGTTCCTGACCCTGGCTACGGCCATGGTTGTATGAGAATAATTGTCACTTATGTCAGTCTTTGTTGCGCCATATATACCGCAGCTATCTTTCTTGTTTTGTTCGATTTTGTTGCAGTCCTTTTACCACGAAATCCTTGCTAATAATTGATGTAAAACGATGTTTCAGTGATCTTTTCCCCAAATAGCAGCATACTTTTACTTACCATTATCACATAATTTTACTCCAAATTACCATTAAGCGCAAAACTCCACCATTATTCTCTTGGGTGCCACACTTGAAGCCTAGGTTTCACACCGCAAGGCAGTCTGCGATATAAAATCCGCTGACTTCTGATACATCAGATCACTAAGCGCTTATCATAACTCCTGTTTATGCTACACCTTGTAAGCTAATATCTGATGATGTCAAACCTGTGTGGTACCGGCCTGATCGCAATACACAACCATAATTTCGGTTTTGTACTTGTAAATTCTCACATCCACATGAAATTACACAACCTGCCCAAAATAATAAATCTTGCCATCTGCTGCTTCTTGTGTCATCACGTATTTCCACTGAGACTTGTATGTGCATATATATACAACCGTGTGTAACTAACGTGTGGGCAATACACGACCTGTTGTGTCTTAGTTGGTATATTTGAGTGAAATCAACCCTTAAGTTCAGTATATTCAGTCATGGAAACCTTTGACAATGGATACTGGTGCTGAATCAACGTGTCAGTCCGTAAATTTTTATCAAAAGCTCAACCATCCGAACAAGTTTGCTGACGTATATATAACAGGGATTCTGCACAATATACTATTACAGGCACTCATCTCATGCACTGTCCGTGTTGGTATTCGAATTTAATGTCACAAAGGTCCGGTATATATTGTTCAACTGGCACGGATAGACGTGTTAATAAGTTCCAACGCATTATTCTCAGCCAGTTATATCAAATGTGTGATTATTCTAACATGATGTATTTTAAAATGGGTTAATTAAGCTTGTGTGAGAGTGTATAACGACGGGATGCGTGACGTAAAGAGTACCTGTATGGTTCTTAATACCCGTGGAATGCAATGCTCATTACTACTTCATTCGGTCTTAAATGTAAAAATATACTTTGTTCGTTTACCTGGGTCATTAGGGTTTGCGGTTTCACGAATAGGTTTAAGCAGTATACTTTCTTGCGTAATATCGGACCACTCAACCGGTGTCATACTGGATGTATTCCCCGTTTCATTTGAACATGCATTCGTTGAAAAGTTTACACGGAGTTTACCCATTTGAATGAGGGATAAAAGTACTCGAATGGTTTTAATACGTTCCTCTGGATGTAGGTAGGACCACCGTGTAAGCCAAAATCCGCAAACTTTTAAGTCTTGAAATATCAACGACGATGCTGAGACTGAGAGAGGTTTTCGGGCCATAGCTCCGTATGTAACTACACGAGAGCCAGGAGCTAGAAGGGTCGCAAACGGTTTCATAGCGTTGCGGCCGCTTACACAGTTTAATCCTAATAGCAGCTTAGAATGAAAGTTTTCTCCTCTGTGTGATGCCAATTCGTATGATGATGACTGACCAACTGCATGAATATGCAAGGGGTGATCAATCGCAAGTTTAGGGGCAATATTCAAGTTAAGGTAGCTAGAATTATCTGCCTCAGTATCCGTTAAGACAATATCAGCGCCCAGGTCTACTAATTCTTTTTTTAAATTTTGGGTGGCTTGAGGCGAAGAACGTTCACGAATAATATTAATTGTGTGTATGCCCCAAAGATGAGCAAGTTGAATAACAGCACGACCAACAGCACTATTCGCAGCATTTTGTATTAACCAATACCCTCGACCTGGGTTAGCGGGTAGAGCTTCGCACTGATTGACGTTATCATGAGAAGTAAGATTGGAGGGCCAAAAATCACATAAAAGCCTGTAAGCCGTACATGGATTAACAGATACACACCCAACATCAATCGCAGATAATTTCCCACGCCATTCCGCTGGTATAGTTAGTAAATCCGATTCTCGCACCAAAGCGTGAGACCTCCAGGTGCCAAAACTAGGATTGCGGGGGACAACCCAATCCCCACTAGATAAATTTCTCTTAGAAGGTTTAGCTGAATCATTTGGGCCCACAGACATTACTTCAGCAACACCTTCATTACCTGCTACAGCAACATGATACGGCGTGCCCAATGAAGAGGTCCAATTTGGTAACGAAGGATAAAACCCTTGAATTTGATTTATATCAGCAGGATTAATTGGCGATGCCAAAAATCTAATTAAGACATGATTAGACGGTATACCGGGTGATATTGAATATCGATGTAGGTGTAATTGCGAGGAGGCGTCAGCTCCATGATCCTTATAAACTAAAGCCCTCGCTTGTGTGTATCCAAATGTACAGACTGATCTTAAATTATGTATATATTTAAATTTAGTGAAAAATATTGAGTTAGGGAAAGAGGAAGACGGTGATAGTAGATGAAAAGAAGAGTATTTGAAATCAAAAAACGCGAATTCATTATTTTTACGAAGGTTCCAAAGAATTCTCATATTAATTTAATTTCAGAAATAGATCAGATTAAAATAAACTAACAAGTCTTTACGAAACTTTGAGAGTCTATTTTGACATACGTACATATTAGCGTTGTATAAAAGATCTCGTTTAACTTTCCAAACTGCGCGCTGGACAAGTCATCACCTCACAAGGATCAATAATTATCCAACCCGAACCATTACACTGCACGTGACGATCCAATTTGATGTTTCCACGTGATATGTCGAATTACTGAAAAGGGAAATTTGGAAAATATTTTGATGGAACAGAGACGAAGATCAAAGTTCTGGAAAAGAATGTTGGCAAGGTATGTATATGATGTGCTATTTAAGGTTGATTAACTTAAAATGAATTGAGTGGGTTAAATTATGAGAATTTATGTGATGGAAATTGAAGTTTGGGATGAAAATGGAAAGTAAAATGTCAGTCTCCATTTTTATGTTATGATAGACGTTAAGTTAAAATTTAAAAAGTCGTGTCCTGAAAATACTGGAGAAGGTTATGAGTAGTTTGAATTTAGAATTATATATTATAAAACTTGAAATAAGTATTCATGATACGGATGAGTTTTCAGTTGCGAGAAATTTTATTGTGAATTTTAGGCCCAAATTTTACCATGAGATGAGTTTTTATTAATTCTTTTGTGCGTAACGAATCTACAATTAAAAGGTTCATAAAAATCATACGTAGAGCAGTAAGGAGGTTATATTGTTTTAGAGTTTAAGTATACACTTTTGACGATAAATATTAAGCTCATTTATCTCAACTGATGGGAAAACTTTTATGATAAGCAAATCAAGTTAACTTATTCATTTAAGTTTTAAATGAAAGTTTTTGGGTGTTCGCAACTATGTGAATTGAAAATTATCCTAAAGTGCGAGCTTAGTGTAAAACTGGGTAAACTTTGTAGGAGTGACCTACAAAGTATGTTGATAACACATAAATGATGTAATGTAAAAAGTTTATTTTCGACTCTTGAAGAACTTTCATTGAAAATTCCATGCATAATCTAGTTAATTAGACTTTCAAAAGAGAATTACAGTATGAAAATTGTGAATATTCAAAACTAGAATTAAATAAATAATTAAATTAGAATAAACATTCACAGAGACTCATTAATCCCACATTCCATTCAACAAGCAAATATTTTTGTAGCAAAGCACCCTTTAACTGGCACTAGACGTGAATACGAGAAGAGTTTGACATCAAAAAACCGTTTTTTTCCTAACCGATCTAAAATTTCACCTTACTTGATAAACATTCTAAATGGAAAATTCCACGCTGAAGCAGGTAATTCTTACATCCCATCCGTGGAGCGAGCCCCCAAGTAATGAATCTTTAGGGCATAGGCTTGAGCGGATAAACATAAGTTTCGGACCTTTCAGAAATTTGTGCGAAGAATCCCTACAAAGCTCAATATTTCAAGATACTTCATCGACAGTTTCGGAGAACCTTGATGAAACTAACTCGGAGCAAGATGCTTCAATTAAATCAATCGTTGATAAACTCATCGCCACAAAGCAAGAATTACTTTACTTTATTACGTCCGCCAGGCATCAAATTTTACTATGTCTGGACTTTATATCATTGTTAATCTCCAAGTTTTTTCCTAAAAATGCACTTAATTCCATGTCACCAGCTATAAAAGCTATTATCCCACCGGAAACTTTAGCATATGATGAATGGAATAGCGAACACACGGCAAATGCTTCAACAAGTCCACCGGTTGAAGAGAAAAATCGGCAAAATTTACTCTTGTCTCTAGGCTGGAAAACTCAAGGTTTAAGTTCAATTTCAAGAAAATTTAGACTTAGTTCAAATTCCCTTCAAAACGAAATTAATGGAGATATTAAATTCTGGCAGCAAATGCTTGAAATTCAACGCAAAGGTTGGGCTATTTTGCGAACTTCACCTCACAGTCCGACTTTTGGCGTGCAAATTGGTGCTCTTGAAGCATCACCACAATTCCGTGCGCGGGGCTTTGCCCGCTTTGCTCGTTCTTCACATGGTGATATTGTACTTGAGAGTTTCGGTCATTCAAATCCTTGTACAGTCCGGGTGAGAATTTTTCGAGACGAAACTTGCCTGGGAACTTCATGTATACCTCAAGATTCCAATTTTAAATCATCTACTAATCAGGCAAATATTCCCATTGAAAAACAAATTCTATGCATGCAGAACGCTCTATTTGAGGAAGAACTTTTTTTTGAAATGCTTCAAGAAGCTCGTGTTTTGAACATTTATGGTGTTCAAGAAAACTTCGGTTGTATATCTATTCCTGTTAATCCTCCATCACTTTCTTCAATTTCTCGCTTTTCAGATACTCAATCTACTCAAGCATCTCTTTTTATTCATATCGACCTCTACCCAGTTAAATCTCCTCAGATATTTGATCATACAATTTCTCATTCCAAAGACAAGCACGCTGAATTTATTGCTCTTCTTTTAAGACTTTTGATGTCTCAAACATACACCAGACGTTTACACCGTCGTACCGATATTCCCAAAGTTACATCTGATTGGAATCCTTCTCCCGTTACTTCGTCTATCTTGACAATTCTAATCTCCAAGTTGTATAATCTAGAATCCCCTTTCCCTTCTTAGCATCCACGAACTACTCGCTCTTTCCACACCAACTTATTTCTCCTCGTCTCGTCTCGTCTACATTTCGTACCACCTTCCCTAAACAGTTACACATCCAGCTGCGTGTGGCGGTGCTACCATGCGCACGTGCTTGGGCATGAATTTTTCGAGTTCTTTTGGACGAAAAAATTTCGTTGACGATGGAACGATTTATGTATTGATAACTGGAAAATGTTACTATGTATCATGTTTAATTGTGAATTTTATACTCTATTTCAATTTTAAGAATTATTTCAAGTAAATTATACTTATAAGATTGGGTGTACCAGTATTTAATTGAATACTGTTATGAAAATCGGCCCTTCTCTATACCAAAACTTTTAACCATGTCACTTTTTCCTCGACATAGGTACCGTACTAATTCATTATTCGGTAAACTTGCGGTGAAATATCGTGCTGGTTTAGAACACCATCCATTTATTTTATTTGGTTTACCTTTTATTACTCTGATGATTGCTGGAAGTATATTTCTTACCCCTGTTACCGCAGCACGCTATGAGAAGTATGATCAAAAAGTTCGAATGCTCTCAAAAGATGAAAGCTTAGGCTTAAGCAAAAATCGAAGAAGATTTGACATACGTGAAGAGTATTACGTACGATTTTACAACTATCAGTTACATTATTATATTAAATGGATTTGCATATTAGTTTTTATATTCTAACCTCTCTCATCTAGAGACTCGTGCGTAATGATCAAGATAACTGGAAGCAAAAGAGGGTACCTAGGCTACCTGGAGAACCTGATGGTATATTTTAATTTGTCCTGAACGCGTTTAGATAATATATGGATTCTTTTTACATCAAACCAAATAACTTGCACTTTCATCGCCACTTATTTGTCCGCACCTTTAACCAAACTCATCAAACTAAATAGATTCTTACTTTCTTGCATCCAAAGGTAAAATATTAAAGTTAAGCTGCCGTCGCTTTTTTGGTTTTGGCTTAGGTGCTAATTCATCAAAACTGTTAGCTTTGCTTTGGCTGTTTTCAAGATTGTGTGGTAACCTTGTAAATACAATCTCACCTTTCACGTTCTCTTGCACATAAAATCTACGTAGTAACATTATAGCATCTTCTCTGTTAACTCCACCCCTAACTTTATATGTAGGATCCACCCCGTTGCTAATAAATTTCAAATACATCAGCGAGATAGTTTTGTATCAATTTTAACAGTTTTAAAGCCAGTACTAACTCACTCCGAATCAATACTAAGAATACTACCACAACCACCAAACCGATCGTTGAAGCACCCGAATATAACACTCCGAATTTTCAACTGTCTTAATATGGAAGCACACATTATGCATGGTTCAACCGTTACCCATAAATCACAATATTGAAAAATATCGTAGCTATAAACTTTTATCACTTCTTCAATAGCAACTACCTCAGCATGCCGGGTACCCTATAATTTATGCTGTTAGTACAACCTGTAATGTTGATGCATCAAAGTAATAAGTAATAATTTTAATAAGGGTAACATACATTTCTTGATCGATTTGTATCATTCATTCCACGACCAATAATTTTCCCATTGTATACAAAAACACAACCAACGGGCGTTTCGTCCAACTTCAGTGCATCTTCTGCCTGGGCTTATTAGCCCATATAGTTCGGCATATAATCATTTGATGCAATGACTAAATCACAATTAACCTTACCAATTTTAAAGCATCTCCCATAAAGTCTCTGGTTTCACCATTATTTTCCTCATCAGTTTGCATAATGAATTAATTCAATTCTATCTTGTTCAATCTGAAGCTCATCTCCTCTCCACCCACCAAAACTCTTGCCCAAAACTGTCAAACGGCTCACGTGACATTTCTGCGCCACACGGGCGTGATGCTATGTGGCGGTATATGAGGCTGAGGAATATACATATTGATGATGATGGGAAAATTTCGACGAAGCAAAAATTTAAACTTTTCGATTAGTTTTATAAAGTTAACTTATAAGTTTGTATAGCTAATATTTAATTATTCCTATTATGAAATGTTTCCGTCTAGTCTTGCTGACTTTGGCAATGACGTCTCCATATGCGACACTACGGTGGCACCTGCGACTACGCTAGCTGCTCAGATTGTGGAAAATCATGCCAAAAGTCGTGATATTGAAAAGCAACAAATGTTTCAATCTTTACTGGAAGAATATCTTGCTGATACCGAAAAAGATGAAGATCTCAATATTGCTAAAACAGCCGATTTACTGGCAACCGTTTCCAGATGCGGTTTGGACCCATTATTCGAATGTGGTACCTACAACCCGTTTATACAAATTCAACAGGCAAAATCTTCCATAGTATTTACCCAAGCGCTGATTGATCGTTATCCTCGAATATTCTTCCATGTTGAAGATTGTGGGCTTGATTATCCATGTGCCAAACCTCCTGTAGTTGTATGGCTTTTCATTAAACTTATTAGATTAATAAGTTTAGATATATATAGTGAGCTGCGTGAGTTGATCGAGAAGCTGCTCGTAACATGCTTGTGCTCTCCTCAAAAAATACCCGGATTTCATCGCAATGCCAACGGCTTTCTTAACTTTTTATGCGATGTGGTTAATGGTATTTGATCCCTTTTGATTTGGTTCTTTTAGTATGAATGCCCATCTTTTCTTTATTTACCTTGACAATTGGTTTATGACTGAGGAAATCTTTATAAATCTTTACCGATTTACGAATCTTCGTTGAATGTGTAGGTTTGCTTTCCTCCGTTGAACGAACCTTCTTACGCCGAGATGCTTTAAATTTTATCGTTACAATTCCATCGGAAACTGCCCAACAGTCACTAAGATCTGGCTTGGGCGATGCATTCGTATATCCACGTACTGAATCCTACGATATTAAATCCGTCGATCATGCCATCCGAATTTCTATCTGTTTGATCAATTCGATTTCTTCATCTCTTATGCCTGTCAATCTATCTAGTCAACCTGACATTTCCCGCGTGGTTTGGGTTCTTGACTGGGTAGAACGTTTGCTCAACCCAATTCTCTTAATGTCTCATTCTTCCTCCGAATTAAATTACTTTTCCACATTACAGATTGAATTATTATCTTGCGCCAAGTCAGTTTTTCCTTTTGATAAACCATGTGAAGCTACCAAATTGCCTCTTGTCTGCAGATTTGCATATCAGATTCGTAACATACTTTGTTCCGTGGCTAAATGCCCCGTTTTGATTCTTCAGTCATTTCTTGCCCATTGCTTACTCGATTTAAGAATCTACTCTCTCAAGAATCCCAACTGTGAATCTGTTCTCTTGGAAATTTTATCCCCTGAAGCTGATTTGCTACATTGTAATACTGATTTATACATAACTTTGTTCTCTAGATTCTCGGTAAGGAATTGCAACGTTATATTATTGAAAGGTTTCTTTATGATTTTCTAACAATACCAAAATTTAGTTTTCCATATTACTCTGGACGTCCAGTTGGTCCAATTCAGCACATAGGAAAGAGTGTGTTATGTCTGATGATGGAATTGGCTCATCGCAGGAGTCCGGCTTGGATGATGAGGAATGGCGAAGCAACCTGGAACGACTAGTCCAACTTTTAGACAATCTTCCAGACTCCTCCATGAAAATTGAATCAACACAGAGTTCGAATGAAATTGGTAAAGACTGGCAGGTATCCCTTTTCCATCATCTCATGGAAAGCATTACTAGTCATCTCCGAATAAGTTCATTTGATTCGGAAGAGAATGTTAGGCAGGCTGTCAGGTTTGTTACCTTAGATTATAGTCGGCTGTCTTGCGAATTGTTTCGTCTATCTTATTTATTATTTTAATACTTGATTGCTGATTATCTTATTAGCAACTTACTAAGTGAAAACGAAGAATGTATCTTGCCGATTTTACGGAAAATATTAATTTGCCCGTGTGCCTATACAAAGATGTTGTACAACATTGACGGTAGGATGGATTCCTTTGATGTACTACCTGAAGCTATTGAATGCCAGATATGTGACAATTTTACGCATGATGCTGTGTCAAAACGAGAAGAATTGCTACAGGTCCCGTCGGAATCAATGAAAAACATAATGCAGCTAGTGACATTTATGATAATCGACGAGAAGTTTAGCCAATTGAAGCCAGGACGAGTATTAATGGCACAATCCATAAGACGAATTTTGAACCACATTAACGATGCCGACTTTGGAAATATTTCTTCTGGCCTTGTGGGTAAGTGGTGCCTAAAATGTTTTCAAAGCTCAATCCGTGAATTGAGAATTGCTTGCGCACTCACCCTTCCATCTTTCATTCGGTATCGTATGCCGCCAGAAACACTCCACAGCAATCGAGTCTTTTTAATTGACGTACTTCAAGCTCTCAAGGATATTAATGATACCAGATTACTCGAAGGACTGATTATTTTTTGGGGACAAATTGGCCGAATCTGCGGTGCAGAAGAGTTAAATATTTCACTTTTACAATTAGTAGAATTTCTCGGGCATCCAGATGAATTTATTCGAGATTTAACTTATACTGAAATTCAATTTTTAGGAGAGTACTTCGGTCAAAGTGTTGAAGCTATGTTTAAACCATACTGGCAAAACATAGCTTTGACCTTAGTGCAGAGTATTCTCGAGGAACCTAGTATGATCCAGCTCTTAAGCGAGTTATTAGGCATGAGCGTCAATCAATTATTGCTGCTCACTCAATCTGACACTGTGCCTCAATTGGTTTTAATGAAACGAAAAGATGTATTAGAAAGGATTGCACTGGCACGAGGACCCGGATGTAGTGTATATGATTTGTGTATTAGCCCAAGTCAAAATCTCACGTCAACTCTAGCGCTGCTATTTGTTCAAGAATCTCAAAACATGGAGTCAAGTATCATGTCGATACTTAATGACGTAGCACCGGAGTTCGAACAAAGAAGTCTAGGTGATTTGGTCAAAATAGAACCAATAGGAACAACTTGTGAATTACTTAAATATTTGGGAGAAAATGATTGTCAAATAAAAAAAAGGGCATTAGACTCTTTAACATTACTGGCATCTTTAACATTGGATAAGAAACTAAGTAAAACCAAATCGGATAAAAATGCGAAGCTTGTAGAATCCTTCTTCGAATTGCACGTCTTGGGGATTATGACCTACTTTTCGAATATTTTAGATTCTCCAAAGAATATATACTCAGTGATGGAAATGCGACGATGTCTGAATGCAATTAAACCAATGATGCATTTGATTAATCACAAAATTGGTGTAGCAATACCCCAGATACGGGCGTGTCTTCAGTCGGCTATCAAGGTGAGAGAGCTCACGGATACTGTGATATCGGTCTGGACCAGTTTAATGGAAATAGCAGAGGAAAGTGATGTGAAAGGCTTGGTGAATCATTTAATGACCGTTATTGGGCAAGAGTGGGAATCATTCAGCGGCGCTTCACAGCAAGGCGTGTATGATTTGCTAAATTTTTTATTTGAAAAGTACAATGATGTAATAAGATCGCACGCTGAAGCATTACCATCACTGGACCATATTACACTACTATCTAAATTTGCCGGTGGAATAAGTCGTATACGAGAGAAAGTTGATAATAAACAGATGTTAGAAGCTTTCACACAAAGGTGTTCAGACGATAACGTTGTTGTAGTGGAACAAGGACTTCGAGAGCTAATACGCTATTTGGAAACAAATCAAGGATGGATTCACGAATCTGTAATGGGACAACAGGCAAGCCCGATAGTTGCGAATTTATGTCGAGCAATTTTAGATGCCTCAGTCAAGTTCACAGATCAAAAGTTGGAAATTTGTGAATTATGTGCTAGATGTTTGGGGATAATTGGATGTATTGATGATCATCGGATTGATGCCGCGCGAGAAGAACGAGAAGTAGTTGTTGTTTGGAATTTCGAAAAGCGAAATGAAGCAATTGACTTCGTCAGTGTTTTGTTAGAAACGGTGTTGGTGAAAGCGTTTCGATCTGCAACAAATGCTCGAGCACAAAACTATCTAGCATTTGTTATGCAAGAATTACTGAAATGGTGCTCGTTTAAGGAATCTTTGGAGTTACGATACCGTGGAACTCAGAATAGTTTTACATATCGTAGGTGGATGCAAATGCCAGAATCTGTTCGAATGACACTACTCCCGTATTTTAACTCAAAGTTTTTGCTCAAAAACCCCGCGGCAAGTGAATCCAAACAAAATTATCCAATTTTCGGACGAGACATGAGCCATGGTTTATGGCTACGTATATTTACAAAAGATTTATTACATCGAGGCAAAGGTGAAAATGCATCGTACCTATTTACTTGCATATCACGAATTATTCGAGGTCAAGATCTATCGATATCTAGCTTCATGTTACCATATGTAGTTTTGAACGTTGTTGTAGGGGGTGAAGAAGAAGATGTTATGGATATTGTACGAGAGGTTTCTTGCGTGTTGGAAATTGACCTAAGGGAGTTAAATCACACAATGGTGGAAACGGTTAAGATGTGCAGTGAAGATATCTTTCGAGTCCTAGATTATCTCTCACGATGGGGTTTGGAGCGACGAAAAACGTTAGCTGTTGGAGTGGGTTCAAAAGATAGTGGGCAAGAAAATTCAATTCAGCAAGGACGAAAGCAATTAGAGAATTTGGAAAAAGTGTTGTTAAGCATTCCCGCAGAAGTAATTTCAACCCGGGCTATGCAGTGCGGGTCCTTTGCACGAGCCCTGTTTTACTGGGAGCGATATCAGCGGGAGAGCTTACTAGCTGGTAAAGAGATTGATGATGGGGAATATTATGCACAGTTATCAAAAATTTATCGGGAAATTGATGACTTGGATTGTATGGATGGGATATCGTCACATCTACCATGGAACGACCCAGATCAAGAACTATTAGTTCATCGTCGAGCAAATCGATGGAGCGCAGTACAAAGCTGGTATGAAAGAATTTTAATTGAAAGGCCGGATGATGAAAGTGTTCAAGTCAATTACCTGAATTCACTACGAGAATTGGGGAAGTATGAAGGAGTGCTAACGAATGCGGAAAAGTTTGCCAAAGGAAAACAAGTGAACGAGTGTTCTAGTGTATTGTCTTTTGCTGCAGAAGCGGCATGGGTTACAGGAAATTGGTGTAAATTAGAAGAACTTGGCAAGAGGTACAGTTATTTGGATGATGATACACCATTTAACGTAGGTATAGCTCAGGCGCTTACTGCGGTGAAGCAAGCCAATGTGGAAAAAAGCAAAAGTATTATCGGGTATTTGCGAGCGGGGGTAAGCAGAGAATTGAATCAACGGACGACAACATCATTACAGACGTGTCACGAACAACTACTAAAATTACATGCATTGTACGAGATTGAAGTTATGGGTAACATTGGGAGGACGATAGTTGAGGTGGATCGTGAAAAGATGATGGAGCGACTGAAGGAAAGATTGGAAATCTTGGGGGTATATACGTTAGACAAGCATTATTTGTTAGGGATTCGGGGAGCAATTATGGAGTTAAGCAAGGTGAAATACGAAAAGAATGATTTAGTAGGGATATGGGTGAAGCGGGCAAGTTTGGCACGTAAAATGGGAGTATACGACGCAGCAATTAATTTTGTACTGAGTGGATGGAGGCTTAAGCGTGAATGCGGAATCATTGAGAATTCTCGACTTTTGTGGAAGTTAGGACATACTCGCCAAGCCATTCAAACTTTAGAATGGGCGATCAGCAAGAACATTTTTGGGGATAATTCTCGGGAGATCACTACATTAAGTGATGAAACGAGCAATCAGAACGGACAGAATTTGCAGCAAGCACGAGCAACACTGTTACTAGCACGTTGGATGGACACAGCCAGTTGTATGAAGAGTGATGTGGTGATTCATAAGTATCAGCAAGCTAATCGGTACTTTGTGCGATGGGAGAAGGGGCATTATCATTTGGGCAAGTATTACAACAAGCAATTAGAGTGGGAAAAACGACGATCGGTATCGAAGCAAAGTCTAGCATTCGTAAGTGGCGAGCATAGAAAGTTGGTAATTGAAAGCTTTATACGAGGCATATGTTTTGGAGCGAAACACAATTATGAAACAGTTCCTAAAATTCTAACGCTCTGGTTGGATATGGCAAGTGAAGCCGAAATGTTGAAGTCTGCTCGTGGTGGACGCAAGGAAGAATATGAATTGAAGTATGCTACTGTTACGAAGGTAAATTCTACAATTCGGAAGTATTTGGAGCGGGTTCCGACATTTCCATTTTACACAGCATTAGCACAGATTATCAGTCGAATGGGTCATAGTGATGCAGAAGTTAATGAGTTGCTATCGCTTATTATTGTGAAAGTTGTTTCGAATTATCCTCAGCAAGCATTGTGGAGTTTGTTGGCGGTGTCGAAATCGTCGGTTGCAAGCAAAGCAAATCAGGCGAGAAACATTATAGAGATTTTGCGAGAGAAACGAGTTAAGCGTTTTAGAAACGGGGAAATTGAACTAGGCGTAATAATTAATATGGGAAAGAATCTTTCAGAAGCACTGCTCAAAGCTTGTGACACCATAATTGATAGTCGAAGTAACGTGGTCAGTTTGTCGAGAGATTTACACTTGAATCAGAGTTCGCTTGTTCCATGTCAACTTGTGGTTCCCGTTGAACAGATGTTAATGCCAGCTTTACCTACGGGAATTGGTAGTCGACTGATGAAAACACATGAAGCGTTTCCTAAAAATACCGTGACAATTGAAATGTTTGAGGATAAAGTTTTAGTATTAAGTTCGATGCAGCGGCCACGAAAAATTCTTATGCGTGGAAGTGATGGAAAGTTATACGGGATTCTGTGCAAGCCCAAAGATGATTTACGCAAGGATCAACGATTAATGGAATTTAATCAAATGATAAATCGATCGCTAAAACGAGATGTTGAATCAAGTAAACGAAGATTGTGTAAGTTGATTGCACCTAATTTGGCGGGAGACAAGGCTGAGCACTTGGAGTTATACGCATTGCTTTTTTGTTAAAGGTGTTTCAGCCCTACGGAGAGTTCTCTCAACCTCAACGGGACCTGCAGGCGTACTCGTGCCTTCTGCACCAGGAATCCTTGCTATTTTTGGCAAACTCCACATTTCCTTTTTAGGAAATGTATAGCTTTTTCCCCTTATGTTCATCTTTGGCGTGATCTTAATTCTTTTTGGATTTTGATGAAGTAGTTATGCTAACTATTTATTTAAATATTTAGATATTAAAACTTACGCAGTAACACCATTGAACGAGGAGTGTGGAGCTATCGAGTGGGTAGACGGCCTAAAGACTATTCGTGATATATTACTCAAACTGTACAAGGAAAAAGGGGTACGAATTGATTATTCGAATATTCGAAATTTGCTTGAAAAGTCAATTGAGAAACCAGAGAACATTAAAATCTTTACGGAAACGTTAACCAAAGAAAAATTTCCACCTATATTGTATGAGTGGTTTATCGAGACATTTCCGCAGCCTGAGTCATGGTTTATCGCGAGATTACGCTACACGAGGTCATGCTCAGTTATGTCGATGGTTGGACACATACTGGGGTTAGGTGATCGTCATGGAGAAAATGTTTTGTTGGAAGAAAGCTGCGGGGGAATCTTCCACGTAGATTTTAATTGCTTATTTGATAAGGGTCTAACATTTGAAAAGCCGGAGTTGGTACCGTTTCGCTTAACGCATAATATGATTCATGCTTTTGGATTGTATGGAGTCAAAGGACCGTTCACAATTGCAGCGGAATTCACGATTAAATTATTACGATTAAATGAAGATTCACTTATGACGATATTGGAAACTTTTCTTCATGATCCCACAGTGGATTTTGTGGATAAAAAAAAGCGTAAAACGCCAAATTACAAAGTTCCTAACACACCGCAAGAAGTTTTAGAAAATGTACGTATGAAGCTCCAAGGTCTCTTCCCGGGAGAATCAGTTCCCCTCGCCGTGGAAGGTTATGTTGATGCATTAATTTCCATGGCGCGCGACCCCAAAAATCTTGCAGCCATGTATATTGGATGGTGTCCATTTCTCTAACCCGCTTGAACACCGTCGATGCAAGATGGGGTAATCTTACATGAATTTAAATTAGTAGAAGTTTCCGCTTGCTTACGCACTTGTGCCTCCGCTCACTTGAAATTTAACAAATATATGTATGTATTCTTTCCCGATAATCTTATCCATTGCATTTATCAGTTAGTGGGAGATTTAGAAAGTGGATGCAATATCATTTTGATGGAAGTTATGGTCATGCTAGTCGGGGTTGTTAACCGACGCTTAACGTTTCAGATTTTTACTTTAACAAGATCAAATTCATGAGACGGAGGGAACGGGGTTTTGCGGCAGGTATTACTTTGACTAAATTGCCTCTTATAGCCAGCAGTTCCCCTCCAGCAAGTTGAGCAGGCTCGGGCGGCTCATTATAATTATGACTCTACGTCTTGTTTACCTTTTTCTATTGTACAGCGCAGACCAAAGTTATGTACGATTAACGAGTGCGTCATTAATATGCAATCCGTTAACACACATGTACACGGACTTAGGAGTATTTGACGTAGAGAACTCAACGACGCACACAACTTGCAAGCTAGAGCCACTTCCAGCATTTGGAATTTCATATCATGCCGATTATAGCGAAGCACCTTTCTCACCGGAACTGTGGAATACCGTGGGCCAGATTAAACGAAGCAATGAAGCTATGTTGTTACAAATTCCGGAACAGAGTACTGTAGAGTGGAATAGAGGGAGCCGACTACGTTCAAAATTCTATATATTGTACGGACGGGTCGAACTTGTAGTGCGAGCAACACCGGGGCCAGGTTTACTTTCGTACGTATTATTACGCTCTGACGAATCTCATGTTGTGCAGTTTTTTTTCGCAGGAAATAATCGTACACACATTTTTAGCAACTACTATACACCAAGGCAAGAATCCCGGGTACACGATAAGGTTAATCCATTTAAACAATTTCCCCTTGCGCATTCAATTTCTACGGCCTTTACAAACTTACATCGCTATACTCTGGTATGGACACCTAAACGACTTGAATGGTGGTGTGATAATACGCTAGTACGGCATGTAAGTCATGCGTTGGCGATTCCGCGGGTGCCTATGGCAATTGAATTGGGGATATTTGCAGTGGGGGATGTTCGCCTTAAGGAGAATTTATCTCAGTGGGTAGACCGGGTTAACTATTCCCAGGGCCCTTTTACAATGTCGGTTAAATCGTTGGGAATACACGATTTTACACCGGATGCTCGTGAATATGTTTATGCTAACTCACCACGGTATCGTTTGCGCCGTATTGCGGGAGAATCATTGGCTGCTCAAAATTTACGTGTCCAGTTAACACGCCAAAACCACGGTGATGATGATATTACTACTACTAATAATGATACCGGTGAAGGGTCGGATTCGTCCCACGTTGCTTGGTGGTGGACACTATCGGATCGTACGCGTATTGCTATGCTTGCAACGGGAGGTGGACTGACCGCTTTGATTATTACTGCGTTCGCTTACTTTTGTATGCGGCAACGACGTATCGGCAAACGAGAAAAAGCTATTGCTGACGCCAAATTTGATCGTATGCAACAGGAATCATTACTGTGGCGCCGGGCACTCGCCGTCAGGTTTCGAAGATCATCTCATCCCCATGATAAATTTACTTTTCCCTTGTAGCAGTCACTGGATTAAGTGCGCACGCACGATTAGATCACATTCAGAAGTCTAGAATAAGTATCCTGGGATAGTACCTTATAATAACGCGATGGGGTTATATACACCAGGCTTAAATTTACGACCACGCATTTGATTAATTCGCTATACACGCATACGCAAGTTTCGTTACAGACATGTTTACCGCGTATTATCGACTGCTAATTTACTCTGGTTCAAATTTATATCAATTCAAATTCAAAACGTATATCCTCAGCAGTTTCGCTGGTGCAGTCATTAACCAGTGACAGTAGGCGCACGGGCCAGTGTCAAATTTGATTAAGTGACATGGAAGTTAGGAGAAGCGAACGGGAGGGCGGGGGTATACACACGCGCCCAAAAGCCGAAGCGCATTTATACACCTTGAAGCCAAGTCCAAGTGCAATGACGAATTAAATGTCAGACTTTGCCGATACTTATACGAATAGCGCAAATGATGCGACAAGCGAAACAAATGAGTATAGGCAACAGGCAAGCCGAAGGGTAAAAATACGAGACAGCAGTATATTGCGCACCGTATGACGCCGAGGGTTAAATTATTCACCGGATTCACCCGTTGGTTCGGGGGGTACAACGTGAGATTTATTTCCCTCATTCACTATAGAAGTTGAAGATGAGGGGGGGGGAGGAGGAGCAGTGGAAGGTGAATTTGATAGGGGAGTTTGAGATTGAGTAGAAAATGGCACAGCGGTTGAAGTAGAAGACACGGCGATAGGAGCACAAGTAACAGGACCAGCGGTGGAAGGAGATTGATGAGTATGCCATGAACGGCCGCCGTGTCTTCGATTTCGATCACCATTTGCCCTATAATTATTATTGCGAAAACGCTGAAAATTTCCGCGCGCCTCAGCCTCAGGTGGCACAGGATTTGCGCCACCGGCGGAACCGGAAGCAGGGCCTGCGCCACTGGGGGGAGTATTCACGTGAGCAGCAAGGGGAGGAGGATTTGGGGAGCCGTTGAGGGAAGGACCGGGGGTGGAGCCGGGGGGGATTTGGTTAGCGGAGCCGAGGTTGCCGTGATTGTTACTTTTGTAGCTTCGGTATCCCATGCCTCCGGTAAAGGAATTTCGAGGATTTGATACCCAATAATTAGCACGAATTCCCTGACGATAAATGGAAAAGTTCGGTAGTCCTGGAACAATCATTCCTTTATATTCATTATCGACGTTTGCTAAAGCATTTGTCATATCAGCATGAGTCTCGAAAAATACGACAAAGTTTAAACTAAACTTTTCGATGCGGGTAACTTTTGCACGATCAACATCGGATAATAATTCACGAACTGAAGCTTCATCTTTCACATTACGAACGTATAAGCCGAAATTTCGATATTCTCGACTTCCATTCAATTGACCAATATTTCGTCCATTATCCTTACGTGGATAACCTCCACTATTTCCACCGCCGGCTCGTTCTCTTGATATTGCGTTTGGCCGAGTTTCGGATTTAATTTGGGACTTTAAATCATTTTCTAAAGAAGGATTTGTTGGTTTAGTTTGACTATCAGTTGCAGATGTCTGGATTTTATTTTCAGTTGTTAGTGTCATATACTTTGCAGAGTTTGTATTGGGACCATTTCGTACAACTCCGCTACCTGTATTATTAGCATCGGAACCTTTAATATTTGTAGTGACGGGTGGTGGTCCAGGAAGTGTTGGCAATGAGGATTCTCGAGATGTGCAAGATATGCCGCTGCCTTGAACGGATAATATTGTCGAAGTTGAACCAATTGTGGTTGTAGGTATAGTTGGAGTAACGGTAGTTGTGGCAGGTGTAACAGCGGCGGGTTTAATAGAAGACGCAGGAGACGGTTTTGAGGTTGCCGGACCACCAGTAAAACCATTATTTTGTGGAACTAATCGTACTCCATTTTCAACATTAGATGAACCAGCGTTGATACCGGCAACTTGAGGAGTGACAGTAGTCTTTTCACCACGATGAGCAAATTGAAATCCTTGGGCGCGCATTTCCGTGGATATTCGACCATCTTCAACGTGTAAAACTAACCAACCAAATGCAGCATCCGATAAGTTAAAGTGCCACATATTCTTAAAGGCATTATCTTCAGCTTGATTAGAAGTTCGGTTTGAATTGTGGGAATCATGGGATTGTATATTGCCCGTAGCATTTGGCATACTATACACCACTTCCAAGGCAATATCTAATAATTTTCGTTGAATTTCATTATCGGATACGGCGGGTTCAACTTCACCCTTTACGGTATCCCAAACATCAATTAAGGCAGCCTTTGCGGCAGCCATTTTTGCACGCCAGTGATCTATGGAAGGGTTAACGCTAAATTCGTTATAAGAACTACAATAACGAAAGTGCAAGCCTGCGCTAATGGTAAAATCTGCCTTTAATGCACAAGCTAATTGATTGAGTAAACCTTCACGAGCGGGAGAAGCGTGGGTAATGAGAACACGAGTTTCACTTAAATCGTAAACTTGTCTTGCCGTATCAACCAATTCACCAATTTGGAGTAAGGTGGACCACATTGTACCTTGGCCACCGGCAATAGTGGTGCGTCCTTCACCGTTATCGAAAAGTTTATGCATGGCTAATGCACCACCTAGACCAAGCAAGCGAATTTTAACACCTCCCGTGTGCAAAGCATGGGTATGAGCTTCATCGAGGATATGAAAATTGGGGATATGATACTCGCCCGAGCGGAAACGTTCGAGAACTTGAACATCCTCACATGCACCCCAAACGGCGTAGACAGGCACGTTGAACTGGTGAGTTCGATTGAGGAAAAGAGTTAACTCGGACAATCGAGCTTGATCGAGTGGGAAACGTTCACATAAGGGAGATGTAAACTTGGGATCTAGAAGACGAACTTTCAAGGACTCAGGAATTAAAGGGGAATATTGGGTAACGTGTCGGAGGGTTTTTTCGGCAATGCGATTGAGCGAACGATCGTCATAGAAGCCAAAATCTCCCGTGTGTACGATACACGTAGCGCGCGTTTCTGCCGCTAGAGTGTTAAGTAGAGATAAATTTCCACGAATATCGGCGACGCATAGTATGCGACATAAACCGATGTCAGTAACGTGAGTAGCAGCCGTATGGGAGTTAGTACCATTAGATGCTGATCCAGTAGTGGTGCCCGCTTGGGTAGAAGAAGCACTGGGATGCGAAGATGTTGTAGACGGATAAGCCGACGCAACTGAAGTTGATGAGGATGAAGTCGCAGGGGGTTGATGGTGGTGGTGGTGATGATGATGATGGTGTGGAACTCCACTTGAAGACATGATGGTATGAATTTGGTAATAAATTAAAGACTAAATTTGTGTGTGTGTGTGTGTGTGTGTGTGTATGAAAGGTGAAGAACGGAAGAGTAAAGAAGGATCAAACTGTTAGAAAATAAGAAAAAAAATAGACAAGAATGTTAGATTAGGCTGAACAAAGAGCTACCACCAACAAAATATGATAATAAGTCACACTAACTAGAAGCGTGTTCAAGTGTTAATGAGAAACTTTGAAGCAAGAATCACGCAAAACGCGATCGAATCGTTGAACACAAGTGTACCGTGTTAACGTGTATGTACGCAAAAGAATGTTAGCTTGCTTGCCTGCCAAACCCGTTGATGTGGGTTAATGTAAACGTAAAATTTATACGCGTACACACAAAATTGGTGTATAACCCTAACAAGCGAAACGTACATACGCCCAAAAATTAACGTGAACGTACAAGCGAACAAACCATATGAGAACGATGCAATCATGGAACGGTTGTCGTGATGTTGACTTTTCCCGTTTATGAGATTTTGCAAAAAAAAAAGAAACAAAAAATTTTCTGTCGCCTTTCGTCTTTCCGCCGCGCGCGTCATTACAAAGTCACCTGCGTCTCACGTGTTCAGCCTGAGTCATCTGCGAGGCGGTGCTAATAGGGCTTGTGTGGAGATAGCTTGTGGCAGTGGTTGGTACTAGGTTGGGGGCGAGGGGAGGGGAGGGAGAATAAGGAGGAATGAAGGAGAATGAAGCGGAGTGGGGGGGGAAATTGACGAGAAAAGTTATCCAATAGAATTGATATAATCCACGACTTGGAAATCATTAGTATAAGCTAAATTTCGGCTTTAATTATATTCCTCTTCCACTTAAACTCCCGTCCAGCCCCAATCTTTCCCCATGGTCACGTGATCTGGAAATAATTTGCGCGTGGAAACAGCTTCGTGATGATTTTGATCCAGATGTATGTGCTTGGAGTTGAATTGATTGGCTGTGGTGTGGTTATAGGATGATGCTTTTGCTTTGTGGTATACGGGGGTTTAATTAATATTATATTATACAACTGCAGCACATGATTGTTCGGGTTTATCAATTTAAACTAATCGATATTTGTTATTCTTAAAATATGTGCAAAGTTTGCGTGCGTGGCAATTGTTAATTTATCGTACAAATAATAATTTACTCAACTACACCCACAGTGAAAATTGTCCCAACGGTGTGTGCTTTCGAGTTATCATTATTATCATCATCATCATCATCATATATGCGTTCAACTCTTCTATCTATTAGTATTTCTGATCCTTTACCTGTCGTATCCTTACCGGCACTCAGCAAATGAATCAAGTGTCGCATACAAGGGAAATCATTCAAAGGCCACTGCGGTCATTGGTCCACGCCAGATCTTTTCATCGGTAGTTCAATTTTGACGAATAATTATCCTAGATAAATTGCTCCTGCTTCGTCAATTGATTACTGGGTTATTCGTACGGGTTCTATCGCAGTAATAAATTGGTCTGTGGCTTTTTACGCTCAATCTTTATCCATGTCTTCGTCTGCATCGATTCCAACATCTTCGTCGTCATCCTTTATATCACTGTAGGTACCAACCGAGCTCATCTCATCATCTTCTTCAGCTTCCTCTTTTAACTTGGTAATCCCACTCTTTGATGCATACTTGAGAACGTATTCTATCCAATGTAAATTAACCGATCATCATCACTCATATATATATGGATAGTTAAGCTCCAGAATTCCCAATAAACTTGAACAGATTGGCTTGCACACAAGCATACACTTCCACAATCTCAATCCTCTTACTAAGAGCTTCTAAAGTACGCACCTTTAACTTTCGTTTCGTAATTCTTTGGCTCCCGCATCATCAATGCTGCAGCTTCTCCATTCAACGGATCCGTCGGATTGGGATACCGCAAAAGCTGGGGTAAAAACACTTCGAATATATTTACCATATCATACATAGGCGACCACGTCTGATTGATCACGTCAAGACATACCGATCCGGATCTACATAAACATTAATTAACGGCACGTGGTGAACGTATAAGTATGCATGGTCGTAGAAGTCAAGCCTAACGTGGGAATCGTAATATTATACTTGTCCAACTGACAAGAGGAAATTTATACACGAACTCTCGCCTGGGCTAAAAGATCAGACAGAAAGAAAATGGAAAACGTACAATTCGTCGATGTTGGGATGAAATATCCGATTAACAAAACCAATACTTGGACTCTTGTACGGGTACTCGTCGGGAAGTTCAACGTGAACTTTCCACGTTCCCCCTTCAAAGGGAGCTTCATAATAAAGGTGTGATGTTAACGGACTATTTTTTGAGTGGTTTGATGCACACAATTCGGTAAAAGTTTAAGTACAAGTGCAGGCGTGTTTTGCTTACTCTCTGTAGGACCTTTAAAGCAGACGAAAAACTCTTGACTGGATCATACAAGCAAGGGGCATCAGTGTAAGCCAACTGGCTTGATGCAAGAGCAACAAGCGTTCTTAGCACGTAATATGAAGGGTTAGTACTGACACTGATTGAAAAAGGCCCGTCAGTCATTCAAATGAACTCTTAAAATTAATCGGTACACGCAAGTATTGCGCGGAGGAATAATAAATGCGTACTATTATCATCGACGAGTTCCACATCGTAATCGCTCATAAGCCTGGGAAAGACCACGGGAAGCCCAGCAAGCCGAATATATCAGTAGGGTTTTCACACAAGGGATGAAATATTAGGGCGAACACAAGAAAGTAAGGTGCAGACGGTTTTTGGAGTTGAAATAAGAGTGAGGTAGGCGTACATCCTACGATCAAGGAAAAGTTTGATAATTAGCACTATAATGGGAAAAAATGCGGAAGGGGATATTTTTCAGGCAAGAAGTAGTGCCCGAACGATGCGCTCGCAGAGCGGTAGCGGATATCGAGCAGGGAGTACTACTAACTTCATGACCTTTGATTTATTGAATGAAATATCATAAAGATTATGTATCGACTGGGTTAGCGTGATAAAAGGAAAAGAAGATAGTGAAGGAGCAAGAGAAGAGTAAAGAAGGATAAGGTTAAATAGTGAAGAACTTACATCAGTTTCCATGCGACGCTTGGAGCTAGCCATTTTTAGGGAGAAGTTGATTGAAAAATAAGAGTAAATATGACGATATACGCAAACGCGGAGACGCACGATTTTTATAGCATTAAGGCGACAAGGAAAAATAGAGAAGATGGGGAATAGGTAGCTAACAATGAGCGAATAGTAGAATGAAGAAGTAGAAGTTAAGAGAGGTTTGGTAGTGAGTATAAGAGTGCAAAAGTGTGTACATGCAGTTGTAAAGTGACATGCGTGTGGGTGAAGGTATATAGAGATGGAAAGAGGATACGAGATAACAGGGAGAATAAGGAGAGGAGGGCGGCGACAGAAAGGGAGGGCAGTAAAATAAAGAAAGTAGGAGAGGGAATGGATGAATGAATTGGAGATGTTAGCGTTGGAGAAGGATGAAAAAGAAAAAAACTTGCTAAAGGAATAAATAAATGTAAATATGGAGGAATGGTAAGTGCGGAGACGGAAGAGTGAAGAATGACAGTATAACAAATATAGTAAGGTGTAACGTGTGGAGACCCGGGGGAGGGGAATGGACAAGGGTTAGTTGGTAGCGGGTGAGTGTAAGTGTACGTGTAGGTATATGTGCGCATGCGCACGCATGCGACAAACTGATACAATTTGATGCAAGTGGATAGCGCCGATGTGACAACGCACAATGAAGCAATATGGGTAAAATTAGTGTGTAGGGGAGAAGGTAGCGTGGTGGTGTTGGAAGAACAAGATGAGGAGATGGGGGGGAGGAGGGGGGCTAGATAATTGCAAGTGGACAAAGGCAACGCAGTAAAAGCAATTCGAGTGATAGAGTGTATGAGATTGGGAATGAGGGTATAGTGAAACAAATTTGAGAGGAAGATACAAGAACGGTGGAAAAGAAAACGAAGTTAGAGGTAGAAGAAGAGAGAGAGTGAAGGAGAAGGAGAAGGAAAAATGAGTCGGTACAAGTGTATAAAAAAGTGACAAGGAGGGGAAGAGATTGAAGGAATGAGGAAAGAAAAGGAAGAATAAGATGAAACTGGCGATGTGGGGAGGAGAGGGAGGGGAGGGATCTATTATATAGGCCGGAAGATGAAGAGCCGGCTCGGATATAAGCCCACCACGCCCAAGGCAAAAATCAGAGTGCGTCACGGGAAAAAGCAGCGCGGTTGAGGTCTGTCCGAAATAGGAAGGCACGACGCAGAGCTTCTGCAGCCGGGCAGCAGGAACGAGGCAGTGCAGAAGGTGCACGTGAGAGGTGTGGCGCAGCCCGCCTCAGCTGTAGGTTTGGGCTTGTTTGGCTTCCCTGCTTGATTAATTGAATAAATGCCCCGCGATAGTACTGGGGATATATTTCTCCAATAATTCAGTCAACTAACTTCTCATCTACTCCTGGTATACGTTCACTACAAGTTTTAGTCGTTCAAATTATAATGGTAAAGAGTGATTTAAAACCATCATGTAAGTTCCCTGGCGAGTTGAACAGGTCGTTATTAGCGTAATCATACATTTTCCTCATACCAGATAAATTTAACCAGTAATGGAATTACCTTGATTATCACTATATACCAGGCAAATAAATCGTATATTCATACACAATAAATTATCGTACACTGCCCACTTCACCATCAGGCTTATTCTCATTCAACCCTCACGTCTCATCATGTACAACATAATTCGGTATGTTTCCCTCCATCCCTCCGCCCTTCCCCCAATACCTATAATGCGCATACATACTGGTACCAGTTAGTAATCCGTGCGATATAGACCTAATAAACCAACATCAAAACATAATATCAACATTTATGGTCAATTCGCTATTACACTTGTACACATTTTCAACACTTTACTTCACACCACTTTAAATTTATATCGGGAATTCATCACAATGTACCATCACTCTACTTCTTCACTATTACATCACTCTACCCTAACCTTTTCCGTACGCAAAACATTTCTACATCGAAAAACTATTCTATACACCCGTTACTTATCATATTTATATAATAAATCCCCCATACTACGACAAAGTCATCTTACACCTAAATTGACGTATTCATCACACTCATCACCAAACCTAGGTAAATCTAAAAAGTTAGGCCTACCAGATATTCACGACTTATACACGAAAAAAATACCCATCAGTGTAATAACAGCACACGACTTTCCATCGGCTAGTGCGGCTGATACCGCAGGTGTCGATATTATTTTCGTAGGCGATAGCCTTGCAATGGTATCAATGGGTTATCAAGATACAAGTGAAGTTAGCTTGGATGAAATGATCATGCACTGCCGATCCGTAGCCCGGGGCAGTCGACGGGCACTTCTGGTGGGCGATTTACCCGTGGGTTCATATGAAATATCTAGTGAACAAGCTGTAGCTTCTGCTCTATGCTACATCAAACAAGGTAGAATGGACAGTGTAAAGCTAGAAGGTGGAGAAGAGATGTGCGAAACTATTAAACGCATCGTCAAAATCGGCATTCCTGTCTGCGGCCACATTGGTCTAACTCCACAACGCATTAACGCAACAGGCGGTTTTAAAGTTCAAGGTAAATCTGCCACTTCAGCCATGAAAATTTTGAATGATGCACTGGCTATACAGGATGCTGGCGTATTTGCAGTGGTCATTGAAGCTGTACCGGCTCCCGTAGGTGAAATTATCACTAAGAGATTAAGTGTTCCTACCATTGGAATCGGTGCAGGAAATATGTGTTCGGGTCAAGTTCTCGTACAAAACGATTTACTCGGATATACTACAACTGGTCAAAAAGTTCCTAAATTTGTCCGACAATATGAAAATTTATGGGAAAAAAGTGTGGAAGCAATTCGACAGTATTGTGATGATGTGAAGACGACTAAATTTCCTGGTAAACTGCACGAATATTCCATGCCAGTAGAAGAGTTGGAAGCATTCAAATCCCTTCTAAACAAAAATACTCCTTAACCCCAGTCATCCTGTCTCCTCTTCCGCTCTCGTTAATCCTCATCCAAATGCCGGCGTTAACGAGTACGAAATAACCAATTCGTCCTGTATTTTAAAACACTGAAAATAACAAATAAGCAAACTGATATAACCTTTCCTCCCTTCTTCCCTCCCATAATTCCATACCACTCAACCTTTTGTGGTCAACTATTCCTAAAGCTGTCTACATACCGACCAAATATTGCCAACTTCGCAATTTAAATCCGGCGTAAACAACGAGTTAACATAACAGGATAAATTTTCGGTTGATGCTAAATTCAACTTTCTGCGTAAAGCTATTACAACACTTGCCCACGTTGCTTTTGCACTTATTTTAAACATTTTTTGTTGCAAAACCGGCGCGCTGCCCATAGCTTGAAATCGCAACGTGATCTTTTCCGTTGCCGAACCTGCAGAATTATCATCCATCGTAACACAGTTCCCTTTAAAATAAAGTTAACCCTTTACTCGTTGATTCTCAAATCCCCTAAGAGTTCAATATATTTCACACATTAAAATCTTACGCGTAGTGAAATATACAAAATTCTTTCAAAAATAATACACCTGCGCCAGTTGAACAATACAACCAATACTTAAAATTTTGACTGACTCCGGAATGATCCCTCTTGAAAATACCCCCCTCCTCTTCCTATTTTTCGTTTGTTTTGCTTTACGATAAAATCATCGTAAATTCATCAAACGCGAACGTGCTCTTGACTCGAATAGTTCGGTTAAAATTGAAATGCTTAAACTGCACGTTTCCACCTGAAAAATCCCGCCCAAAACGAGTCCCGTTCTTATTATATTAAAAATCGGATTCTCATTTAATTCACTGGCCCAAACCGTCTACCTTCTGCTTAAAATTGTGCGCCTTGATATGCCATACCCAATGTCTACCTAAGCCTAGCCAATCGCCCATTTATCGGAGCGGCTTACTTCATCGAATCTTTCATCACTCCATATCCCTTTCAACTCAGAGGAACATAAAATCCAATATCCTCCCCATGTTTGTATAACCGCATCCCGTATCATAACCTAAGGTAATTAGGTTCTGCAAATTCAATGGATTGGGATTAACCATGGTTTCAATCGCTATTGTTACTTAAGCTTTCTTAACCCCAAATAAACTCTATCACAGATCTATTTAGTCTCTTTTGACTCCATACTCTGAATTTTCCTCTCAATCACCTCACCTGCTCTTCTACCGGATAAAGGATTTCTCAAATATTCGTCGTATTTGAACATTTAAACCTTTCGCCTAATTTAACACCAAGTTTTTTCACCTTAACCACCTTTTTCCTGTAATGTAAACAACAACTTATCCAACGCCTTCCAGTTATCCTTATTAACGGCAAATTTACGATGTTTTCGTGATAATATATGCTAAAGTAGAATGGTGTAACTCTCATTAGTATCGCATATCGCTTCACGTCTAACAATAATTTCTCCTCAACTTACCGCATAAAAATCGTTAAACTTATCCCGACAATTCTCGCAATAACCTGGTCGTGCTTCCCGTTCGATATTTCTTTTTTTCCTTGATAATGAACGCCGGGCTAGTTCAGGTTCCTGAGTATTCACTTCTTCAACTAAATGTCCCAGCATCTCTTGTGCTTTACGTTTTGTATTTCGATTCGTAACCTCACCACCAGTAGCCCCAGCATTTGACAGCGTAGTAGGATTATCTAGTACTACAGAAGATGAATTACTCTGTCCTACTTTCTCCCCATCTTCTATTAAACCACCACCTCCTTTCCCGCCAGAATTCCTCGCAAGAACTTTTCTCTGTAACTGTTGGACTTGTTTACTCATCCCTGCAACACACTTAGTGCCATCTGCCATAGATGACACAATTTGTGACCTGATATTCGATGTTACGTTTGACGGCTGAATTCCTGATGCAATTGGTTCTCCTGTAACATGCCTTGAAGATAAGTTGGACGTCAAATTTTGACTATGAAACGTATCCAAAATGGATTGTTCAGTATTCGCCACGCTAACTGTACCTGACACTGAACCTTTAACTAGTAAAATATTTTTCTCCATAATTCTCTTTTCTGTCGGTGCACCACCAACTAAAGATTGCGAACGCTTCGCCAAATTATTATTTTCTCTAAGCACATATTTTTCCGTGCCATCGATTAACAAACGGCGTTTAGCTGTTTCCGCAACTGCTGACCTTGTGCGAGAGGATACTGAGGCGGAACCACCTTCAACGGCCGTTGTTTGTAAACCTTGCGATTCGCGCACTTCCTTCTCAATTTTCCGGCCTACTTCACACTTTTTTACACGACGATCACCCGATTCAACAAAAGGGCATCTACCAAAAGATGAAGTGCGAAATTGAGGCCACTTTCCCTCTGTGAAATTGGAAGTTTTGGGATAATCTCGAACCATTATTGGCCGCGTTTTTTCGTCCTGGTCATGTACATAAATGTAATAGCCTCGTAAAGATATCATAGAACTAGAATTTTCAATGTAGCAATTGTCAAAGGGAGCTAATATTTTCTCGTTCTGAAGCAACCTTGATAAATCGGCGCTTCGACCTTCAGGTTTACATATGTCGTGTACTCCAGCAACCCTCCTGGACTCACTGGGCATGATAACTTGTTCACCGGTATCCGTATCAAACATTGTAGTCATCATTCGTTGTACTTTTTCCAGAGCCCACATTTTGATTCCCAAGTCTTGAGCTTTTTGCAAGATATCCACAGAATTTGAAGCTGAGCGACGAGCATCATCTACAGCACATCTATATTAAAATGTTAGAGAGTATTATTCGTACGATAAAAGTAGAGTATTATGAAGATATCGGAAGAAATGATTAACAAAGTCTAGTTTGGTTTACGTACTTTACTTCACCCTCATTGTTAGAATCGCAAACATTTTTCCTCTGGGTTTGTGCTACTTGTGAACGAAGATTTTGGTTTGATGATTGACCATTCCATGTACATCCACTGTTAAGGATACGACTAGCTGCGGAATTTGAGTTTTGCTGGGAGGGTGGGATAGGTCGAACTGTAATGACATGAGTAACGGCCTTTGAGAAGAATTTTTCTTCTCGCTGTATGTGTGATTAAGGAAGAAAATAGGCATAAATTAGCCAAAAAAGGCCTAATGAAATTGATGGAGAAAATATGAACAGGAAATTACTTACGGAGCCTAAGATTTGAAGTTGACGGGAAAGTTTTGCCCTAGCATTATCTGGGATATTTTCAAAGTAGAAGACAAAGTGAGGAAAGGCTTTGCGATAGTGTCGTTGCCAGTGCCTGATACTTTCAAGACTGCTTTCATGGGCATTCTGGGCAGACTTATCTGGGGATTTAGCAGGATTTTGTTTGGTATCATCTCGAGAGGAGTCTATTTTTTTTTGTAAAGAGGCAGATTGGGATAGGATATTGGCACGACGATTTAAAAGAATACTGGAACCGGCAAGGGGAGCGGAGGCTGCTATCTTGGATGAAGTGTTATCATCATCGATTTGAATGGTCTGAGATTTTTTGGGGGGAGGTTGATTAAGTAACACTTCGCTAGAGGGATTACCTGCATCGGTACGCAAGCGTTTGGAAAAGGTTAGAGAAGGACGAACTGGAGAATTAGCAGCGCTTGGGACGGGAGCCAGAGGTATTCTGTGAGTTGTAATACAACGAGAAGAGGTGGTGTTCATGACAATTAGTGCTTAATAATGGATGGGATGGGAAGAAGTTGGAGGGGAGAAGTCAAAGAGGAGGGGACAAAAACCAATGAGTTCAAAGGCGAAAAAGTGGTCATGCAGAAGATATTGATAGGGGAATGGAAAGAAGAGGACTGAAGAGAGGAGGGGAACGGAAGCACAGAGTAACAGTAGAATGCAGTGTAAAGAATAGAATACGCGTTCGCACGACCAGCCACGGATAGAGGAAGGGTAATGGAGTAGTAGAACAAAAGGTCGGTCAATCAGAGGGAGTAAGAGGGCGCGGCGAGCAAAGATGAGATAAACAAAAATGTTGCGCTAAAGTTAGGTATTTGGAAATGAAGAGAGTGTGCGTATGAGGATGCGTGTGTGTGTGTGTGTGTGTGTGTGTGTATGTATGTATGTATGTGTGTGTAAGTTCAGGTGGCAGTACGAAGAGATGGCGATAGAAGGGGGTTTAAAATGTTGACGAATGCAAAGGATGCGCGTCGTGAAAGGATATTAAGACCTGATGAAAGGGGAAAGTCTGATGAGAGCAAGGAGAAGAAGAAGAAATGAGGTTATTATTAAAGACGATCTTGACGACAAGGAGAGAAGGGGGGAAGATGAAGAAGAAGGGAAGTGTGGATGATAGGATGAGTATGAGAAAATAAAAAAATACTTGAAGACTAGCAAGTAGAGGAAGTGGAAGTGAATAGAAATGGATGAAGGGAACAATGGATAGATCACGACGCAAGGAGAAAAGAAATGATTGAAGAGAATAGTGATGGTAAAAAAAAAGCGGATGATGTTAGGTAAAGCAAGTAAACACAAGCGTAAGCCAAGCTCACGGGACCTGAGCGAGAGAGGTGCGAAAAAGTTTTTCCATGCGGATCGTGAAGAAGGGACTCGAGACACGCTAGTGAGGGGGGAGGGGGGTGAGATTATGAGGAAAGGGAAAAAAATTAAGCGAGAAATTGAGGAGGATGCATGATTAGTGGAACATGAAGAGGATGGATGAGGGAGTATAGTTAAGGAAGAATGGAAGGATTAACGAGTAAGTTAGTCAATAGGGACAAAAAATTTTCACTAGCTTAGAGCGAATGGAGAAGAAAGAGGGAGATTGTAGTATGGACGGATATGATGATAGTAGTGAATATGAAAGTGGGTACGAGCGGGCACGGGAGGGACGGTAAGTTGGGAGAAAATAGATGGAGAAGGATGATGAAGATGGGTTAAACGGGTAAAAAAGATAAAGGAAGGATTAGTGAAGAACGAAGGAATAGAGAAGTAAGGAAAATGAAATAAGGGAATTGGTAAAAGAAAAGATGAATCGAACAAAGTGAAGAAGTTTAAGGAAATAATTGTATGATTAACGCAACATAAGTTACGATAACTTCCACGATGTCCACGAAAAAATTCGGTTTAATCAATGATAAAGATTAAATTGACGATAGCGTAAAGAAAACGTATGCGAACAAAAAATTATTTTCGGGTGGCCCCAAAAAACCCAAGCTGAGTCAGCCGGAATGAAGAATTAGGTAATCAGAAGAGAGAGTCCCGTGACGAGATGAGGCGGTGGAAGAGACGCGTCTTGGAGAAGTCCGAATGGAGAGAATGGGAATCCGAGCGTTGCGAGGCAGGAGGGAGGTGTGCAGAGTGTGGAGATGGGATGCAGATCACGTGAATAGCGGGCAGAGGGAGCATGGGGGCGGGCGGGGATGCTAGAGGGGGTCCGAGGGTGCCAGAGAGTGCCAGAGGGTGCCAAAGGGAGCTGAAGGGAAGGGAATTGTTTTGCCTTGTTCTATGGTTGCATGTAGTATTGGAAGTAAATGGTTGACTCGATTTATCGAATGCATATATTTATGTATGCAGCGTGCGTGCTTGCGTACGTGCATAAATGTAAAATATTGTTGTCATTGTTAATGAGAAATGTCGGCCTCCTTCTGATAGGCTGGGCACCCGCTTAGCTCGTTTACCACGTTCATTTTAGTGTATGGGATGGTTGAGTGATGTCGACAGGAAAGGGAATGCTTTAATTGGAACATTTTTGCCTTTAATGTTTTGTTTTTTTTTTTTCTCATTTTCATTACCGTATACACACATTTACGCGCCATTAGCATCGTTGGCGTTTATTTTTATACTATTTGTCCGTATGTGTACATGATTGTGATTATGTGTGCGTACGTGCGTATCGGTGTAGGTGCGTGCGTACTTTGCAATACATTTATACGTATACACTCTTTCTAAGTTAGCCGTTTCTACGTGTATAGCTTTGTGTGCGTATGGCGTCGCGTATATGGGAGGGAGCTCAGGTCGGTAAGTTGGCGTGTGTGTGTGTGTGCACATTCGCTCCTACATGTATAGGTATATATATATGTATATGTATGTGTATGTGTATGTGTATGTGTATATGTATTTATATGCGAGTGCGTATACGTATACGTATGCGTATGCGTTTGCGTTTGCGTATGCGTATGTACATGTGTGCGTGTACGTGTACGTGTATGTGTCTCTATCAGTGTACCATCGCAAATATTCTATGGTGATTTCGTTCATTTATCTTCAATCATGCCTGTACATCCGCGTAAGCCCAAACCGTTTCCACACCTTCTAAATCAAACCTATGTAACTCCCTTTACACTTCTTTTCGCTACATAACCTGCCATTAAAACTGCCACTTTTAAAACAGTACCTCTCCACTTCCACGCCCACTTCCCCTTACTTATAATTCAAATCTGCCACCACCGCTATCATGTACGCTGGACCCTCGCCTTTCCTTTCATATGTATGCCACATCGAAGATTTGGCAACACTGCCAATCCATCGTAACCCCACGCTCATCATATATGACCGTACCAGGATGATTTATTCGAATAAAATAACTCGTATAAACTATGCTACCTCAGGCTAAGATTGTAAATGTCGATTAAATGTTCCATTTATCGTCAAACTTCCCTCACTCAATCAACTCACTAGGCTACCACAATACACGTAACCTTTGCTAAGTGCCCCGCCCTTTACCTAGCCTTGGTTCGTTGAAATCACTTTTGGTTACACTGTTTAACTCGTATTTCCTCTCATCACATAAAGAAAAATTGAAAATATGATAATTCGGCAGTGACATCCGGAACGCCAGCGGCTATTGCATTATTATATTAAAAGTCCGACGTGGATGCCGATATGAGCATAAATCCAAAACCACAGTTACTCAGGGAAAACTCATACACGGTTTTCGTTATAATTGTGATAGAATGACCCGTGTTAACGCAATTTCGAAATATCGGGTGTAATGGATTCGGAAACGGGTGGATAAGCTATACGCGTACGCGTATAGCTGTGATAGTGGATACACTTACGATAGTACAAAACAAAGATCATGGATCGCTAGGTTTAGCTATTACACAGATAAATTATAGATTCAAGATAGCTAGATTCGCAGTTTTAACGACCACGCGACGAAATTAATCACGGACATTCGTATAGCCAACTTCACTGCCAGGGCAAATTGACTATTACAGTTCGTATAAACATATCCTATTACTTCCTGGGAGGGGACTGAGGGAATAATGAGTTGTCATTCAGGTTAGACGAGGTGATAATTTTTATCTCATAAAAATACAATATTATCACAAACGATTTGTCTAATTGATATGGCACAAGACTAATGTCGAAGTGCTTCGATATCCGCAATCTATTTTGAGTGACTGGTTAACGGGCATGTATGGTAAATAATTCGGAAATTTCGGACTTTCGGTAAATATGGGGTGGGGGAGGGGAGGCGATACACAATGGGGGAGACGTTTGATGGTGGGTGTGAAAGAAGGAATTACGGGTTTATGTATGCTTGTGCAGATGGGTGTGAAAGCATTTGAAACCGACTGAATGGCCGGCGGTGGGAAATAAAATCAAAGCGAACGGAAAGGTATAAACAGTGGAAAATTAAAGAACAGTCCCACTTTCCTGACCAACAAGAAACCAGTTTGGTTAATTGATGCACCAGCGGCCTACCAACCAACAGACTGACAGTCAAATAGGCGGGCAAGCGGGCTGGTTTGTCCGTTCATCGGCGGTTTAATTATTCAGCTGGTTAAACAGCCAACCAACCAACCAACCAACCAACCAACTAACCAACCGACCGACTGAGCAAGCAAGCAAGCAAGCAGGCAATCAAGCTAGCATGCATGTATGCATGCAACCAACTGACTGGTAAACTAGACAATACACCGATGGGCGAACAGAACGGGTGATAAAGTATACCAAGAAAAGGAAATAATTAGTACATACCTCTTTAACTGCTTCAACGCTCAAATTAAGCGGATATTCATCCTTGACGCAGATACTATCTTCAATCCGAATGCCCATTCCACGAAATGCGGGTGGCCATCGATTATCGTTTGGGACGTAAATACCGCTGTGTAGAACATGCATAACGAAGAGCAAGGGGAAAAGGTTAGTCAAGGTGGAATGTACAAAAGCGAATAGGATAATGAGGATATTTCATGGGCACGATGCTCTATGGTATAATAAGCTATGACATGACACCATAGACATGGCAATTGCTTAGTGAAGCGGATAATGGGTAGTTTTGTTATCCATGTATGAGTAACCATCTTTGCAATAACATTAAGCAAAGATGATAGATTAACGTGGATAATCGTTGATAAAATGACCACTAGATGAGAATCCGCTATTTGCTTAGGAATCAAAGGAGCTGCCCCTTGTTAACTTACGGTTCAATTGTCACGCACTGATTTGTTTTTAGGGTATTGTGTCGTGAATGTCCGGGAGTATCATGAACATCTAAACCGATGTAGTGACCTATGTGATGTATAGTAAGGGAAGAAATATCCTGTAATGGATAAAGAGAATGAGTAAGTAAAATGTAGCGGGAGCTTGAAACTTTAAGTATTGAATGTCATAAGAATGGTGACAAGTATTAACATTACCTGTGGATTCAAGTGAAACCCCATTGCTTTTAGAGCATCATATAGCCAAGTTTCAGCAAGGTCATTAATTTGATTGAGGGAAATGTTAGCATTTTCGCGACACAGCGAGATACATTTTCTCTGAACACCTAGGACCGCCGAGTATAAGTCATTTTGGGGAGGTGTAAATTTTCCCGACGCAGGCCAACATCTGGTGATGTCTGTAATGTAGCAAGAATGTTCCTGAAGGATACGACATGTTAGCTTGAAGAGAATTTCCACGGCAAACCCGACAAGGATAAGCGGCCACAACAAGGCACCGGGACCTCGAGCCCAAGCCGAAACCGCCCGGGCACCCTTGAGTCTGACCGGAGTAGTCTATTCTACGCCATGCCGTGCCGATTCTCAAAGTCCGGCAACGATTTCGGTACCCCGAATCCCGTACTTACCCCACCGGCATCAACCAAAATCATCTCGTCCGATCTACTCGAAAATTTTTGTTTCATCCGGTCTTTCGTTAGTGCGTTTCATCTCATCTTGTATAATTCCACATATCCTCCCCAAACCTCATTCGTGTATACTCCACATCGTCCACCCAAACTTACCCAATTACGTCATTATTACTGGTGTAATGTATTCGGAGCGCATTCTGGCATCAAATTAGTTCACCTTTCATATATTTCAATCCTTGTCTCCATCTTATGGTAATATTATTATAGGTCTTTCTTTCATCTCTTAGATTGACTTACCTCACCACTTGCTACTACAGGTACATATGCATTCCTGTCTACGCCATTAAGGTGAAATTGTCTTTCAATATACTGCTCCAATTGCTTCTCTTGAGTAAACCCATTCCGCATAGCCATTGTAAATGCCTTTCCACTGGCTTTACCAGCATATCGCATATTGGCTACTTCAGCTTCGCTTTTATAAATTCGTAATTCTTTTATCATTGGACTCAATGGTTCTAATCGATCTTTCACCCCTTCAAATGCCCCAAACTCGGTCTCTTGTATACCTATACCCCGTCCTTTTGTCATTAATGACCGAATAAGCTTAGATCGATGCTGAAATATCTCGTGAATGTCAGTGTAGACAATTCGTGCTCCACTCAATATATCGGGTATCAACTCATTCACTTTATCTATGTCTTCACTCTATATAAATTTTGTACCGCGCTCACGCGAATAATCTTGGTCAATTTACACATTTTTTATCATCTTTCATTCATCACTTACTTCATCTGCGTTAAATATATCTATTGCACCTTGTACGCCCGTACGTGCACCATCCCATAATTCCGCTTGTCGATCTTTCGGTCGAACATAAAGATGAAACTTATGTTCACCCCGATCTCCCGTTTTTTCTAATGTTTTATATACCACTTAACCTCCCTTTCTCCCCGTAAAATTTCGTGATAACTCATGTATGTATACACATCCCCAAAATCACACCCTTTCCCATTCACTTCCCACTTACCAATTATTGCTAATGCTTCCGGCTCCATAAACCCTTCGCAAATATTAGTGTAAAATCCCCTTCCAAACTCTTTTCTCTTCACCCCAATTTTCAAATAATTCTCTACCCACCCGTCATATACAAGAAATCCGAATTTTGTTGGTACGCGTAAAACACTGCTCCACTCCGATACTGAATTGGTGCAGCTGCTAATATCGCAACGTCTCCCCGATTCAATTTACTCGCTAACTTAGCCCTTCTCTCTGCATATTCTAACGATGTTATGCCTGGCGTAACTAAATCTCCCTCATATCATCGTTAATCTTATCCGTTTCCCCCTTCATTCATCCATGCATAATCAAAAATAACTAACGCTCTCCAAACTTAATAAGATGGGGGTGAGTTTCGTGAACCGGTTGTCCAAATCTCTCTGATCTTCTGGAATAAGTTCGTTTAACTACACATGTACTAAAACATATTCCAACGTTGTACCCCTTCAACAACTTTCTCCTAATCTGTGTCCTTAAGTTCATACTACTCATCAACCGTAGACTATTTCCGAGACCTTCTGTTAAGCGCGATAAAAATGATCCAACCATTATCTAAACGCAATGACTTAATCATACAAAATTGAATACTAGTGTTAAATTAAAAAAGAACTCTCCAAGGTTAAATCGTCGCGTAAATTTAACCAGCTTGAAGTGTAGTTCGCGCTTTTGTCCTCGTCCTTTTCGCCCCCGTTACTAACCCTGCCAAAAATCCCATCAATAAAGCCCGGGGTACCACTTTTCATGCAATTACAACTACTGATACTCTATTCCCTACTTATCACCTTACCAGCTTGATCGGAATATCTGATTCCGCCTCTGCCGCTTTAATTCGTACTAATGATTGATCTTTACTGGATTTCCCCCTCTTTTGCAACGCACCTGTTGCCTCAACGTTAACAGGAACTTTCCAATCAACACGATGTCCCATCGAGTATATCCATTCTAACTGATTTTGTAATGTATCGGATTCTTTAAAATCTTGATATTTGTGCCATAACTTAACAGCCGTTCGGGCATCTTCAATGGAATCATGCATTTCGGTTTGAATACTCTCATACAATAACAACCAAGCAAGAAACCGTAAACTCAGCTTTCGCCCTCCCCACTGCTTCAAGAAAAATAATTCCACTGTATCAATCATTTGGGCTTTTGGGACGTGAATATTAATTGTACGAAAATCATTATGCAAACCATGTCCAATAAATATGCATCCTTTGTTTAAAAGAATCCATAATTTTTTGAATGCTTGTTTTAAGCTCACTAAATCGTATTTAGAATAGCTTCTGTCTAAATCTCCCGGTGACAATCCGGAGTACGTCGTTAAATGATCAATTATAGGTTCCGATACGGAAATGTAATCATCAACAAACGCTCTACCCATATCTGTACCTGTGCCACGAATAACCGAAACTCGACCCAAGGCTAATCTGGCCGGTTTAATCGTTTCCCGCATTCCTCCCGCTTTTACTGTAAACTCTTCTTTTTGCACTAGCACAAACTCTGCATCTAATCCCACTTTCATTCCTGCTTTATACAATTCATTGTCCCCTAGTATGCGAAAATCTTGTGAGTACTCTCCGTGGTTTTTGTTGGCTTGGAAGAGAATGGTCGTATCTAGCCTCTCCTTCCAAGAATCGTCAATTCGATGTCGTGATTCTTGAATTTGGTATGTTAATACAGCTGGAAGTTTCCACGCTGGATCAAAGTTAAGAGCTTCTTCTTCAGTGATTTTTTGTACGAGAAAATCGTTAAATAGATGCCAATCTCCCGATTTGCAAACTTCTCGTGATGATGAAAACACATCAATAATCGCAACTAAGTGCGGCTTTTTACTTTCTTCTTCAATTTCCGCAACAATGCCTACCAAATCGTATAATACTAAGTTGGGCGTTTGCTCAGCTATATGATACTTTAATTCTTCCCCTTCAAAACAGTTAAATTGGCCAGCCTCGTTACATACGATACCAATTTCCGTTGGCAACCAACCTGATGTAGCCCACATTTGCGCTGATCGACTATCTTTAATTGCCGTGTTCAAGAATAAAGTTTCCGCTGGTACATTAACTCTTCGTGTTGACGAAAATGGTTGATAACGATTACACATTTTACACCAACTGCGAAAGCGATAACATCGTTCCACGCTTAATTTGAGAATTTGTGAAAAGCTCAATCGAGCTTCTCCCGTAAGGGGTTTTCCAGGTTCTTCGGCCGAGTAAACCAGATCATGCACGAACGTTGAAGTGGGATTGGATTCTTCATGATGACATAACGAGCAACGAATTTTTGCCGTTCCAAACGAAATTAAGGTACGATCCATACTCTCTTTCATGGACTGGGTACGATAATCTGCCGTTATTTTATTCAAAAAAAATCGATTCATAACTTGGATCTTTTGGCCTGTAGTATTGTCCACTTCTTGCTCTTCCAGAATACATAATGATGAAGCGTTGGCCAGACTACTCAGCATTTTCAATAAATTTGTAGCCTGGCAATTTAAGCCGGCAGCTTTTTCCAGCATATCGATGAGAAAACCTAACTCACAGAGTAGGCATGTATCCAGCAAACAAGATGACGCTGCGTGTTCAAGTGCGGTGTTCCTTAGCAGGGGAATAAACCTATACAATTGTAGTAGAGAGTTGGCGTAGGAGTTGATAATGTTTGTTTCAAGACCGGAATACTTGGTTCGATTAAAATATTCAAAGTCAAAGTCATCCACACCAAACTTGGAATACTTAATTTCCACACTGCGATACATGACGGGAACTTTACTTTTTGTAGAAAGCGAAGCCGCTAATTCAGAAAAACGTCTTGATAAAGGGTCGGATTCGGAGTCGCATTGTTGATACTTAGATTGCCGGGCTCGTTCACTCAAAAACTTTGGTGCAGGAACAGAAGATGTTGAATCATCCAAGAATCGGGTATCTTCGACCTGGTATCTACGTAATTTTCGGGGATTCATGGCATATCCACCGAATTCTGAAGGAATTAAATTTTCCAGAATATCAGGATCAATTGGAGCGGGAGGTGCACCGACTTCAAATACGAGATGACTGGGCCAGGCTGAAAGTAGTATTTCACGATAGTAAGGCAAACCAATAGAATTAAGGGGAGTAGAATGAGACCAGTCCAGACTGTTGAATGATAGGGAAGTATCAGAAAATTCGGTGGGATTACGAACGTTGGTAAAATTAGCCTTAGAAGGGGAACCCCAAAGGTGAACGGAACAGAGACCTGATGTAAGAGCCAGGGCTTCACCTGATATGGATAAGTCCATGGATGAGATATAGGTATCAAAGATGTTAATTTGGCGTAAATTAACGGTATTGGGATTCATAATATCGACAACTTGCAATTGTCCACTTTGTGATACGACAAAGCTGGTGGAAGACATACGGGGATGAAGTCTAACAAATGCAGCGCCGGGCTGAAATGGTATGGGGGGTAGGGGAATGAGGGAACGAATGTCGAAAACGTTAGCAAGGGGATCAAGGAGGTAGCCATGTTGTTGACGGGGGGAAAAGCCACAGGTTACCAAATAATCGGAATTGACGTCCATATCGTTGATCCAACTTAGGTGAGCCTGCCAAATTTTGACAACTTTGAAGGTGGTGGGATCAACGAAATGAACAGAGCCAGTATCGGTAGCCATACAGATGTATTGGCCACCTCGTTTCATCATGGTATATTTACCCTCAGCAGGGAGGGTTTTAACGATGGTGCCTTTATCAATATCGATGATGAACATTTTATCCTGTCGACCACCAAGTAAAATTTCGTTGGCCTTGTGGGAAGGGAAACCCATACAACAGAGATCGGTGAAGTCATTATGTGATAAATGCCAAACAGAAGTGCCACGACGGATTGATAAGTGAAGACTGTGTTTTGAAACAGATAGTATGCCGCGAGTGCATACGAGGATTTGATTGACGCTTGGGTCGGGGGAGGTGTGAGCGATATAAGAGGTATACTTTTGAAGTTCAGAACTGTAGAAAGACGATACACGGCCCTATTGTGAGAGGGAAGGTTAAGGATTAGTGTGAGGGAATAGGGAAAATTTAGATAAGACTAACAAATTCGTTTCCTGTCCATAAAAGCTCTTCCAGGTTATCAAAAGTCATACAAGTTGCGGGAGTTGGTACACCATTACGGGAGGGAACAGGTAAGGCAACCAAAGCAATCTAGGTAAGAAGAGAATGGAGTTAGTATGAGTTGAGTGAGAGAATTATTAAATATTAAGGCGAAATAAATGGATATGTGAAAGGGAAGAGGTGGAATTAAAAGGAAAGAGATTAAACATGGGTAAAAATATCATACTTCATCCCAATCGGAGTCCATTATAATTATGGTGTGAAAGTAGGGTGGGATAGTCGAGGGGAATTCTGTGGAAACGGTGAATAAAAGGATAGGAGGGTGATAAAGAAGAGTTCAGAGAGCAGACGGGTTAAAGGGGGGAGCGGTTTGGGAGAGGAAAAGGGATAAATCATGTAGAATAATGGAAGGGAGAATGGAAAGTTGACCGAGCCAGCCTAAGGTCATGGATGAGGAGAAGAGTAATGGTAAAGAAAAGTAAAGGGTAATTATAAGGAAAAAAAGAAGAATGGGTAGGTTGACTTGACGTGTTTAAGGGTAAGTGTATAGAAAAAGATGGTCGGCGCAACGGGAAAAAAGAGGGAAAAGGAATGATGGGATCGGTAAGCCGAGAAAGATGATTTTCGGGGAAAGGAAGTTGGATTATAAGAAGGAGATTCAGTAGTTGGCCGCGGTAAACGGACGGGGAGAAGCCGAAGCTAGAGGGGCACTCGGTTAAGGGAGAAGTTAGTTGGAAATAGTTGGGGGAAGAGGAAAAAGTAGAAATTTAAAAAATATGAAGGTTTGGATGGTTGAAGTGTACGACGAGAGTCAGAATAAATTTAATGATAAATGTGTCGACATACTCATGACGATAATGTAGTTTTAAACATTGATTAATCGTACGAGTTGGAGTGAGCTGAGTTAAATAGTATCACCATATCATCATGTATATTGCGCACACAATTATAAGTTATCAAAGATTTAAGCGAATTTACCGATAAGATAGCAGAATGGAATAGTTGACTTACCAAAATTTATGACGAAGGATAAATTTAATCAATGCTGAAGATTGAATGATGGAGAGTTTGTGGAATTAATCAAAAAAGAACAATCCGAAACGATTGCAGTACCCCGACACGCTAATTCTGAGAAATCTTCAAGCGAAAGATAAAAGTATAGATCACGTGACGGCCGGATGGAAGGGTTGGTGGAGCAGAGTTTACAGGAAATGGATTATAAGGGAAGTGGTTGAAGAGAGGTATGAGATGAAAATTAGCATAGAAAATTTAATAGTATGGGACGGCAGAGAGGGAAAGGGAGGAGGGCGATCAGCCAGGGAAGAGATGGGGGATTATGGGGAATGGAGAAGATGGGAGCGGAAGGTATATTTAATGAAATGTTGCGTGAAGAAGATAGATCAAGGGGAAAGTTGAGTGGAAATAAAGAGGAGGTTTATGAAGAATGGCGTCCATTGAAGCGACGACGAGAGAGAAATAAAGAGTTAGAAGCAAAAGCAACGATGGAATCGTGCAAAGTTGGTGAAGAAAGGGCGGAAGTAGAGGATGAGAGGATAAATGAAGATGGGATAAGTTTACAAAGTGAAAGTGAGGTTGAATGGGAGGATGTGAATTTATTTGAACCAGTGAAGGAAACGCTAGCTACATTGAATGATGATGATGATGGAGCTGACCAGTTCATGTCGGAGGTTTTATCGGTTGTAATTCATGAAGCCAGACCGGAAGTAAAAGGTTCAGTAGTAAACGATAAGGCGCCAAAGTCAAATGGAAAGGTCAAATTGTTTGGGAAAAAGGATCGAATTACGATTCACAGGCTACATGTTTTAAGCTTACTGGGACACTTACGAGTGGTTAATGAATGGTGTAATGATGAAGAGGTGCAGAAGAGATTGAGAAGTTATGCGACGGAACGAATAGAACGATGTTTTAAGGCTAGGCCGGAATGGACAGCGGTGCGACAGAATCAAGCATTTTTGGATGGAGTAAAGCATACGGTGGACTTGTGGAGGGAAAAGTATCGTATAACAAAGAAGGGATTACGAGTAGCAGTATGGGCACGATCACGGGAAGATTTAACGATGGTAGGAGGGAGAGGAAGGGGTAGCAGATATAATTGGATGGGTAGGTAAGGCTAACGAAAGGAATTGAATAGTTGTCATCGATAAAGTACGAAGAGTATACAAAGCAGGGATTCATATGTGCGGCGAAAAGCATGGAAGGATCGGGAGATACTGGAGCTCAGTTATTGTGCGGATTTTTTCGAGGGATTGGGGTTGAAACCAGGTTGGTATGCTCATTACAAGTTTTGAATGTACTGGGAGTACCAGTTTTACGGAATAGTCGAGCGGCGCAATTATGGAAGAAACGGGTGATTAGGACGAGTCAAGGTAAGGATGTGGAGGAGGATAAGGAAGAGGAGGAGGAGGAGGAAAAGAAGGATGAATTAACGATGATGTGGAATCGTCGAGACATTGCAATGCGAGCCAACGAACGAATTTGGAATAAGCAAGATGTAGATGGGAGGAAGATGAAGGAAATGGGGATGAGGATGAGGAAAGCGAAAAGTATAAAGCGGGATAAGTTTCCTGTGTATTGGGTAGAGGTGATGAATCCGGTGGTGAAGCGATGGATATGTGTAGATGGAGTGGCGACTTTGACGATTGATAAACCGGAAAAGTTGGAGCCAAAGTTGAGTGAAATGTTTTGGAATAACTTAACGTATGGAATAGCGATTGAAAAAGGGGGGACTATGAAGGATGTAACGGTGAGGTATGCGGGGAAGTTTTACGGGCGGATACGAAAGTATCGTATTGAAAGTGTTGATGAAGAAGGAGAAGGGTGGATGAAGAGGGCATTGGAAGCGGGTAGTAGGAATAAGGGAGAAGAGAGAGGAATTGGAAGTGAAGAAGAAGAACTACGGAGAAAATTAGAAGGGGAAGGGTTTCCGAGGACGATTAAAGATTTCCGGGTACATCCTATTTACGTATTGGAGAGGCATTTAAAGAGGAATCAAGTAGTGTACGGAGGAGAAGAAGTAGGGGAATTTAAGGGATGGGGAGGAGGGAAGGAAAAGGTATACAAACGGGAAAACGTGTATACAGTGTTAAGTGAAGCAAAGTGGTTTAGGATGGGGAGGGTAATTAAGGTAGGATGACGATAATGATGAAAGAAAGAGAAGAAGCGTAAAGTTTAAAGACTGACCAATAGAATGATGAAATGGGTGGAATAGGAGAATGAAGAAGCATTAAAGTATAGGATGAAGAAGAAACGGGTTGAAGATGGAGAAATTGAGCAAAGGGTAGGATTGTATGGGATATTTCAAACGGAATTGTACGAAGCACCATGGGTGATTGATGGGAGGGTACCAAAGAATGAGTATGGGAAAGTTTATACATTTAAACCGTGGATGATACCACGAGGGGCAGTACAAGTAAAGGATGAATTAGCCATAAATGCGGCCAAATTATTAGACATTGATTATGCGGAAACAGTAGAAGGGTTTGAGTATAATGGAGGTGAAGTTACAGTAGTGAAAGGAAAGGGAATAGTGTGTGCAGAAGAGTATGAAGAAGCGATTAGGGTAGTGATTGAAGGGATGGAGATGTATAATGAAAAGGTAGAAGAAGAGAGAAGAAGGAAAAAGTTGTATAAATTGTGGGAGAAATTTTTTAAGGGTGTGATAATTATTGAAAGGGTACAATCATATGAAAAGTATGAGTGGAGAGAAGGGAAAGTAGAAGAATGAAAATGTTTAATTTATAATTTTCCTGGAACCAAATTTTCCAATGACACCAGGAGGGTATTTTTGTCGAGGGAGATGATGAGGAGAAGGGGAAAGATGGAAAGATTGGGTCTGAGAATTGGATGATTTATCATTATAATGACGACGAAGAAAAAGGCCAAATAAAGAAATTGTTGCTGAAGATTTGACGATCGACTTGCGATAAGCCGCCGAAAGTCGCCGCGGCGCAGGCAACGGAACGGAAATGACGTCATGCAGCGAGTGCACGGGAACGGGGCTCGGGGGGCGCAGCAGTGAGGCGCACGGCGTGGCACACCGATGGGGCGCTAGGGCGGGGCGGGAAGCCGATGACGAGGCGGAAGGAGAAGCGGGAGGAGAGGGGGGGGGAGATGCCGAAGGGAGGGCCGAAGGGAGGGCCGAAGGAAACGCCGAAGGAAACGCTAATTGCGACGAAATCGACGACACCCACGACGATGGCGACGGCGACAAAGACGATACTAGTGACGACGATACAATCCCATTCCCAGATAATGGCAATCCCCCCATCTTCTCTGTCCCGCTCCCCCTCCCCCTCCCCCTCTCCAATAATGCCCCTTCCCTTTCACCCTTTTCATCCTCTTCACTATACACTTTCATCGTCATCACCATCTCAATGGGTACCACATGTTTCGTATAATCAAAAACTTTAAATTGCGCTTCCAATACGCCATGAAGCTCTTCCGCTCGGATCTCCCTAAGTGTTGCATTGGTATGCAGTGGTGGTCTTCGCCGTCTAGATTTCCCCCTTCGCATCCTGGCTTCAAGTGGAACATCTTCCAAAAGAAGCTCCTCCAAATCGTAGATCGTATCAAAATTCATCTTATCAGCCGACGGCACAAATATGGGCGAAATTTCAAGCATCTGTAAAGCCGCAAAATTTATATCTTTAAAATATGCATGGCGTGTAAATAATGTAAAACCATTCGCTCCAATCCTCTTCAGGGGATCTTTCTCAAGTAAACATGATATCGCATCAATACATTCTGACGATACCAGAGGATACGTCTCCGGAAATTCTACCCGTCTTTGTATAACATTTTCCCCAAATGAATAGGCCCTCAACGATGCTTGTCCCTCAACATTTCGTACAAACGGCCTTCGGCCGTATATACACTCGTAAAAAAGTATCCCAAGTGACCACCAGTCAACATGATATGTATAGCCTAATCCCATAAACACCTCCGGTGCAAGATATGCCAATGTCCCAGATCGACTCGTCAGCACTCGATTCGGTGAAAACTCTGCAGCAACATTAAAATCAGCCAAATGAACATGTCCATTCAAATCCAATAAAACATTATCCGGCTTAACATCCCTATGCACTATTCCTTGTGAATGAATATAATTCAGTGCACACGCTATTTCAGCTATCCAAAATCGAACCGCCCACTCCGTAAACGTTGTTCGGGATAAATGATACCTTAAATCTCCTCCCGACATAAGATCAACAACTATATAAAGAAATTCCGTATCTTGAAAACTATACCGAAGATTGCATAAAAATGGATGATGCAGTTGCTCAAGCATTCGTCGTTCCCGTAAAATATTCCGTACATGCTCCCCTTGAATAATCTTGTCTTTGTTAAAATACTTCAACGCAAATGCCAAACCGCTCGATCTATGCTCAACAATTCGAACTTTTCCAAACGCGCCCCGCCCGATCACCTTAAGTAACCGAAAGTGTCCCAGATTAACTTCGCTATCCCCATCTGCCGTCAGTTTTCCTGATCCGCTCCCCATCCTGTTGCCAGTACTTTGCCCGTAATCACTTCATGTAAAGACTAAACATTATCACCAATTCGTGCTACTTGTCAACCATAAAATAAAAATTCGTGTATACCTTCATCTAATTAACTAAATAAAGTACCCTTTCCCTTAAACTTCCCGTCTCTTTTAAACTTGCCCTCCTGCTGTCAGTTTTGCCGCTTGTACTCATATTTCAAGTCCACTCTCTACCTGACCGTGCAAGGAATGTACATCACCGCGTTAACAACATCTCATCTTCCCCTGATTACCAAAACTGTAGCGTGAAGGAATGTATGATATGTACGTTTGATGAAAGCTAATCCGCCCTCATATATCCGAGACCCTGCGAACCACCGTCCATATCATTCGACAAGCTAACCTAGACCGTACTGCTCCTCATCCTAGCTCATCAGGAGATGTCTACTGCGCCCGCACGATTCCGTTACTTAACTTGTCCTTTCTGCTCATTGAACCCCTTATCATGTTAACCTTCTCCCGCGCGAAAACGTCAAACTTGTTCAAGACAATCCCCCGTATACCTACCTATACCTTCCCCCTACAATCTTTTCATCAAGCTTGCTCACTTGTATCCATGATCCTCGCTTGCCTTTCTAAATGCCACTAATCCTTTACAACCGTGTAAATACTGTTAACTAATCCAGTGTTCCATCAATTTAAAAGTATTCTTCCTATGCTACTCTTAATCCTCACTTCCAAAATCCTCCTGTTACCACCACTCATCGTCAAATCAACTAAACTATACCATTTATACCAAAATTCTCCTACCTAAACGCTTGAATAATCCAAGTTAAGGAACAGTGTGCATCCACCTATACATCAAATCTTTTCCACACTCCCGTAACTTGTATTCTCCTGCCCTTAGCCTAAACATTTTCCAATATTTCCCTTATCCCAAACTACTCATTATAAGTTTCACCTTCAGCCTGAATTCCACTTCTTTAATCAAGCCTATAATATACCCACCACAAACCACTACTTCTCCAAGGATTTCTTCTTATGAAAAACATTGTCCTTGCACAATAATCGCCTATTTACCCAAATTATCATTCCGTCCAATAAATATCAGTCTCCACTAACCTTTTCCACCCATTCGTTATACGCTTCCCTCCGTTAAAATAAAAATAATCTTATCAAACCTTCCAGAGCACCAAAAAAATCCCCTTCCTTCATCCTTTCCATCTCCCCAATCTTCTTACTTGCCCTTAAGCGACTTTACCACGAAGTCACGTGATCACGCACATCACGAGATTCGTCGAGTAATTTCCATCGTGATAACCTGACTTGGTCAAAGTTGAAAATTAAAAAAATTCTTCTCTTGTACTAAATCGCTTCTAATTTGATCATGGTACGACAAGTACACTTCCCCGAAAAAAGTGGTACTGCCCCTCCTGAGGATGATTTTATTCCAACCATTCACTCCGATGGTTACAGTGATAGGGAATCTGTTTGCGATAGTGATAACGAAGAGTTTGAACTTGATGAAGAATTTTCCAAAGGATTTTCCTATGATCCCATTGTGTGTATTGATATTACTACAAAGGATAAGCATGACGCTGATCAAAGCTTTGATGCGTGGACAGCAGAATCCATTAAAATGGGTCAATGTCAACGCAAAGCCAAAGTCTCTTCTACCAATCTCGATGATATAATTGCCCGACAACGTGTCAAATATGAAACCCGACTAATTCACGAAGCTAACGCTGTTGTGAAACAAGCTAAACAGGAGCATGATGATGGTGATGAAGATGACGATATTGACATGAACGTTGAAGCTGATGCTGACGCCAATCCTCATATCCAACAATCCGTCTCATCACCCTCCTCCCCCGAATATAAATCTAACACTTCACACTCTGTCAATCCACCCGATCCATTCTTTGATCATGAATATACACAGAAATCGATGCGTGTAACATCCACTAAGAACACCTGTACGTCTGCCACCACATTTCACGATCTCGGCCTGTCACGCGCCCTCATGAAGGGAATCGCACTACTCGGTTTTACTCACACTACGCCTATTCAAGCTCGAGCTATTCCCGTAGCGTTAAATGGCAGGGATATCGTTGGGGGCGCTGAAACTGGCTCCGGTAAAACTGCCGCCTTCCTAATTCCCGTTATCGAACGTTTAATGTATCGTCGTAAATGTATAGCCGTCACCCGAGTTGCCATACTTATGCCTACACGAGAACTCGCCATCCAATGCTTCACAGTCGCTCGAAAGTTAGCCGCTTACACAGGCATAACCTTCGCGCCAATTGTCGGTGGTTATTCCCTACGTGAGCAAGAGGCCGTGTTAAAACGTCGACCTGACGTTATCATTGCCACCCCGGGTCGATTCATCGATCATATGCGAAACAGTGCCGGTTTTTGTATCGAAACTATCGAAATCCTTGTACTCGATGAAGCCGATCGTATCCTCGAAGATGGCTTTGCCGATGAACTAAACCAGATCCTTACCGTTCTTCCCAAATCTCGTCAAACCATTCTTTTCAGTGCCACCATGAACCCTTCCGTTGATGAACTTGTTCGTGTCGGCATGACCAAACCTGTTAAACTTATCGTTAACCAATTCCCTCAACCCGTTAAAACTTTACAACAAGAATTCCTGCGCATCCGCTCCGATAAACTTGACATGCGCCCTGCCTACTTGGTTTACCTGTGCACTAACCTTTACACGCAACGCGTAATCGTATTTGTACGTGAAAAGCGCCAAGTTCATCATTTGCGTATTCTTCTCGCATTAAACGGCATTAAATGTTTGGAATTACACGGTAATATGAGTCAAGAGGATCGTATCAACAGTATCACCAAGTTCCGACAAGGCATTGCAACCCATTTACTCGCTACAGATCTTGCATCCCGTGGTCTAGACATTAAAAATTGCGAAATCGTGATCAATTATGAAGTGCCTACTACTCTGACCAATTATTTACACAGGATTGGACGTACAGCTCGAGCTGGGAAGACGGGAAAATCTTGTACAATTGTTACCGATGATGATAGGAAATTTGTTAAAAGCGTTGTTAAACATCTTCGACGAGATCAATCACATTCTGCGTTAAATGAAACAAAGGAAGATGAAATAATCCAAAATGAAGGAGAACCATCATCACCCCAGTCACCGCCCCCCGTACCGCTTAAAATGAATCCGGGTATACAAGTCTTAAAAGTCCCGTACGACCGTATACGTGAAATCCACGAGAAACTTACCACCATGGAATCTACGGTACAAAGAATCGTAAAAGAAGAAAAGTCCATCAACACCATCAACAACACCGAACGAGATTTAACGCGCGCCGAAAATTTGCTAAAACACCGCGAAGAAATATTTTCCCGACCCCGGCGCACGTGGTTCAAGACCAAGCCACGGCCGAAACGGGCGGGTCGGAAGGGTGTGGCGGGGCAGCCGATGTACCGAGAGCCGACGGGAAAATCATCTCGAAGACGGGAAAAATGAATCAAATTACCCTAATTCCAGGCCCGTCCCGTTCCCACCGCCGCTCCGCATTTAATCCAAATCCTCCTCGTCCACCATCACCGTGTCTTCATCCGATCGGGATGTCACGTGAATCTTGTCCGATTTTATGACAATTTGACCCCGGACCAGGTCGATGGTAACTTCGTCGTTGTTGCGAATGTTTCCTTGAAGAATTAACAAAGCTAAACGGTTCAGAATCTCCTTCTCAATAATCTTTGCTAAAGGTCTTGCTCCGTAGGTTGACGAATATCCAATCTTGGCAAAATAATCCTTTACCAAATCCGTAATATTCAACTTAATATTTCGGCCGTTACCCGCTAAACGCTTTTCTACATCTTGAAGTCGTATATCCACAATTTCCCGGATTTCCGTCTTGTTTAATCGGTTAAAGATTACTATGGACGATATACGATTTAAAAATTCCGGTAAAAAGTATTTTCGTATGGCTTCCATTACAAGTTTCCGCTTCGACTTTTCGATCTCCTTGGACTTTTCACGATTATCATCAAATTCATCATCATCAGCTCCCGTTAAGTATTCTGCTCCTAAATTTGACGTCATTACTACTATGCAATTCTTTGCATCAACAATCCGACCCTGTCCATCCGTAATACGACCGTCGTCCAGCAATTGAAGAAACACTGTCAATATTTCTTTTGCTGCCTTTTCAACTTCATCAAATAACAGTATCGAAAATGGTCGTCGTCGTAAAGCTTCCGTTAGTTGACCACCTGCATCATGTCCAACGTACCCGGGTGGTGCACCTATCATTCGTGATAACGAATGTCTTTCTTGGTATTCCGACATATCAAATCGTATCATTGCACGCGGATCGTCAAATAAAAATTCCGCTAGAGCCTTCGTTAACAAAGTCTTCCCCGTTCCACTTGGCCCACAAAACAGAAAACTCGGTGGTTGATCCGGATTCGATAATCCAGCTCGTCGCAAGCGTATTGCGCTCACCACTGATTCTACTGCTTCACTTTGTCCGACCACTATCTTCGATAAATACTCATCCATACGCAATAACTTTTCCATTTCCGTTGTTTTTAATCGTGTAACCGGTATACCCGTCCATCTTGCCACTATTTCGGCTATTTGATCTGGCCCAACGGCATCCGCTACAAGTGAACTCGATGTATCACCAACCCGTTCTCGTTCTTCCGCCAGTGCTGCATCCATAGTCTTCTTTTCGGCTTCCAGTTTCCCAATTCTTTGCTCTATGTCTGGTATGGCAAAATACTTCAAATCTGACGCTGCAGCATAATCCCTTTGTCGTTCAGCTTCTGCCAATTTAACCTTTAACTGTTCCAACTTTATCTTTGCTTCTTGAATTTCTTTGCTTCGTCCCTTTTCCTTTTCGTACTGTTCCCGTAATGGTTTCAACTCTTCTTCAACGTTGGCTGCTTCACCCTTGGCAATTTTTAATCTGGCTTTGCTAGCTTCATCCTTCTCCCGCTCTAAAGCATGTATCTCCATTTGAATCTGGTGTAATTTTCGCTCCAAGTTGTCAATTACTTCCGGTTGTGATTCTCGCGTAACCCGAACCGCCGCTGCTGCTTCATCAATTAAATCCACTGCGGAATCCGGTAGTCTACGTTGTGTAAGGTATCGTGCTGCAAGCTTAGCTGCTGCAACTATAGCACTGTCTAGAATGGTAACTCCATGGTGATTTTCGTATTTTTCCTTTAAACCTCGAAGTATAGACGTCGTTTCTTGTTCACTAGGTTCCTTGACCAAAACTTGTTGGAATCGTCGTTCAAAAGCTTGGTCTTTTTCAATATGCTTTCTATACTCTCCTAGTGTTGTTGCACCAATACAGTGTAATTGCCCTCTTGCTAACATTGGCTTCAATAAATTGGCCGCATCCATTCCACCCTCACCAGTTGATCCTGCTCCCATTAACAAGTGCATTTCATCGACAAATAGTATAATCATTTCATGTGATTTTTGGACTTCATTGAGAACTCCTTTTAAACGTTCCTCAAACTCTCCACGGTACTTGCTACCCGCTACTAATGCTCCCACATCTAATGAGAGTACTTTACAAGCCAGTAAGTTTGCTGGTACGTCCCCATTAACAATTCGTAAAGCCAAACCTTCCACAATAGTCGTTTTACCAACTCCAGGTTCTCCAATTAGTACTGGATTATTCTTAGTACGCCTTGACAATATTCGTATTACTCGACGAATTTCCTCTTCACGCCCAATCACCGGATCAATTTTACCCTCTCGGGCCATAGCCGTCAGATCCAGGGTAAACTTTTGCAAAGTTTCATTATCGGATTCTTTATCAGCTGTTTTAGAGTCAACTCGACGATTTCCCCGGATGTTCTGAACAGCTGAATCAATTAACGAAGTATTCGGAACGTTAGACTCTTGTAAGCATTGTTTAACGGCTGGGTCTTGAACTACACATTGGATAAGATGATCGATTGCTATATAACTGTCCTTTTGATTTTTGGATAAATCATGAGCCGCTCGTAGTACTTTTGCAAATGCTGGAGACGGCGAAACTTGTTCAGGCGGAGGATCCTGGCTCGGTAGTCGAACCAGCGCTCGTTTCAAGGAACGATCAAATTGTTGAACATCTCCGTTGGCCTTTTCAACAACTTGTTTAAACAGTGGAATTGATGTCTCATGCCCGATCCCCCCCGCTGCACCATCTTCACCAGTATCGGGTGACGATGGTGACATTAACGCTACCGCTAAGTGTAGGGGTAGAATTTGTGAATGAGCATAGTTTGTAGCGAGTTGCTGCGCATCAATAATAGCTTGCTGCGCCCTATCTGTGAATTGCATACCCGACGCCATACTTTACTCTAAACCTCGGATTTATAAATACCTTCAAGTTAATTTCCCGTTGCAATAAAATCCTTTTTATCATAAATACGGACTCAATAAAACCGCACTCTCACACTAATTTTCACACGTTCAAAACTAGACCTATTTTATTGTATTATCTTGAAAAAAGTATAAAGCGTTGCTGAAAGTCTTTTGATACTTTATACGTCCACCTGAAATATCACGATATAACTACCAAGTCCACACTGAATTATCCTCAAGCGAATAACAGCGATCAATCAATCTTTGTTGAACAAGTTTCCTGTAAACCCACACAAGTCTAACTAATGAAAATTTCCACGGTAAATGCCTAAGAAATAAGACTTGAGCAATTCACGAAAACTCAAGCTTCTCACTTGCACTATTTAAACCTGCGCTACAAAGCAAATCCTTCATTGTTAAACCCCCTTCCACTTTTCATCTCGAACATTCTAGATGTCACGTGAATCATGTAGAACCCGGCATACGAACAGATTGGGAAGTATTACACATGCGAAGTGTACTCATAGGTAAGTCCATATGTATACGCACGCACGAACGCGCGCATAATAATAGTATAACTAGCTCATGTGGTTAAATTTGTCATAATATCAGGTAATATAGAGCCTAATGCTCGCTAAATCGACTATGTATATACATTGAATATAATACTATCTATCCATCATCAATTACACTCCTGATCTATACAGTCCCGTGATATTTCCGCTATACATCTGAACTTTCCCTATTCTCGAGCTGAGTCTCATCCGGCCCACTTTTTTCAGCCCTACCATCCAATATTGCCCTAATCTAGAATATTTTTTCAGGCTTCTGTTACACAGCATATCCATGCGTCACGTTCATTGGACGTAACCCCGGATTGACTGTGTGGTTGCTCTAAAATTTTTGTCTACGTCATACTACGAGAGGGTGATAGCTATACAGTTGGTGTGGGTGTGTAAACAAATGTATTCATATGTACTTGTATAGGTGTGTAGGTGCATGCGTCTAACCTTATCTTTAACACTAACTGCCTTCCATCCTTCAAGTATCTTCTCTCCTAACCATATTTATCTCACTTTTACGCCCACTCGTAAATCCTTTCCTTCTCCACATTCCCTCTCATATGCCTAATCCTCGCTATAGTTCACAGGCTTATTCCGGGAAACCCTATGATCTTACATACCCAGTGTAACTTCAACAGTTAAATACTTATTTGCAGCGTCCCTTAGTTTTAGCCTGTACACTTAATAACTGACTTAATCGTCCTTTATTCCATCTTATTCCTTTACTTTTACAATGTGTACGAACATTCCTCATTTTTATTTACCACATTTTTCCTACGCACTTGATAACAAACATATGTTTCGGTACGGGTAAATATTTCCATTAGCTTAACACTAGTCAAACCCCCAATAAGTGTTATATTACTCGACTATATAAAGTTCTAGGCGACCCGTCTATTCAGTTATATAGAATAGACTACATTTTCCCCACATACATATCGAGTGAGTAATTAAAATATTCACGCAAATCCGGCATTACGAATAACATGTTTCAAGATGTCACAACCAGAGTCGCCCACGGGTAAAATTATGCGCGGAACGTGACATTCCGTGAAGAAGCAAAACATAGACGGGCGAGAATCAAAATTCAGAAAGTCAAACTCACTCATACAATTCAACTAGCCGTCAACTCTCCACACACCACATTCCTTTCCAAGCGTATTCGGGTTCCATTATTTGCTGATTTCAATTCCACCCGTTGCTCCCAAGGCCTAAAATACCCGTAAATCAGTGTTAAACACACGCACGTCATTAGCAATTGTTGCCCAACCCAGCCAGTAATCATCTTTATTATCGATCACCTTCCATGCCAAAATCCACCCACTTGTACTACACTAAAAAACTTACCTTTTTAACATCTCCATAAATTGCAAATTGTCCTGCAGTTAAACCTCCCACCATCACCAAACGTGCCCCAATACCAGTGAAGGATCCACGGAGGCCTAGTTCTCTGGCAATCTTTATTAATCGACTAGTCGTACCTTCACCAGGTAATCCTTTGGTTTTGTTTATCTTGCTAAGCATTGTATCAGCTGGCTGCGATACCAAAGCTGCCGTAAATCCAGCAATAAGACCAGAGCCTAAGTTAGCAACAGTTTGCATTCCTCCGGACATTGAGTTTTTATCCCATATTTTGTAAACCGATTCCGAAACTTTTTCGAAAACCACAAACTTGGCAACTGTGTATGGCACTCTATACCAAGGTTTTAGTTAAAACAATTAACACGCATAAGTTATGGGTATAAATATCATGTTTAAAACGGGTACGAGCACTATAACCCAATACTTACTGTTTGAAAAGGATAGGTCCGAAACCCGAGTAAAAAGCGCCAACTCCTTCGTTTCGTAAGATTTTACTGAATCCACCAACTAGACCTGTAGCAAATGTCGGTTCAGACACCAGACGAATTCGTGTAGCTTCCAAGGGACATAAAGCAATATCCGCAAAAAATTCTGCAGCTGCACTGCTGGCTACATAAACGGCAGTACGATGTTCACGTGCTTTATCATAGCCAAGACAATCGATAGATTTCTTTTTGAAGAATTCGTACCCGCCGAACTTAAATGCACCCTGAAGAAAATACCCGATAAAGGTTGGGCCAAAACCAGTCCAAAGAGCTCCAAAGCCCTCATTTCGGATGACCTGGCGGAATCCTCCGATTAAACCGCGATTATACGTAGTCGGATCAAGTTGAATTCTCGTTTTAACACTAGAAGCATGAAATAAAAGCTCACCCGTTAATATTAGCCGTTATGGTTTTGCTTGCAACGTGATTGCATGCATCAATTCGCGATAACTTGAGAGTAAGAGGGGGTAGATTAAAACAGAAAACGCAGAGTACAAACTTGTAAACGGAAAATCGTAAAGCTGATGATCAAATTTTGTGTACTTGAATGAAAAAGGCGCAAACTTACACGTCAATGGGGGTAAAGGAACCGTGGGTTACAGAGCAACTGATAGCGCCTGCAAAAGCGTATCTTGAGTAGAGTTGGAAGCCAGAGAGTGGCTTAGTTTCGGGATTTGAGGACGACGAAGAAGGTAAGATAGATTTAACGGTGGACGACATGATGGATGATTTACGCGTGAAATATCATATGGGTATACAAATATCTTGAAAGTTAAGATGATGTTTAAGAGGAAGAGCAAGATTGACGAGTTAATATAAAATTATGACAGAATGTAAGATCTTATCTGCAAATAGTAAGTAGAGAACGCGAAATGTTAATCTAAGACGCCAAATTAATCAAGTACACGCACACACACACATATGCGCGCGCGAGAATAACGTACACGACTTTTAGCAGGATCAGCCGAGTCAATTATTCAAAAACTTTCACCACTAAAACCTCCCGCAATAAAATTTATACTGACTATGCTAAACTTGATCAGATTATCACTGGTAAGTCGATACAGAATAGAGGATACAATTAAATTAATTGTAAAATAACTATGATGGAGCACGCTCATCTATAGGAAAACCTACCGAAACAGCGGAAACACCAGCAGGTCACGTGTTTGCCGGTAGGGGACGGCGGGGGAAAGGAGGTGGTGAGGAGGGGTGAGATGAGACGCAATGTCGGAGAAGGGGAGAAGAGAAAAGCAATCTGGGGGAAGCTATACACTTTTGAAGTGCAGATGAATTATACACTATGCTAGAATGGTTCAGAGACGACTAGAACTCCATCTAACACCTCCGTCTAATACTAAACATTCTCCATTCATATGGCTGCTAGCTCGACTGGCAAGGTAGACTACGGTTCCCGCTATATCGTCAGGTTGACCGATTCGACCATTGGGAGATCTATCACTGGGATCAAGGGATTTAGAAAGTGCCTTGATAACACCTCGAGACATCTTGGACGGAAATAAACCAGGTGCAATTGAATTGCATAAAATTTTACGCGGACCAAGTTCAACGGCCAAATTTCGCATCAAATGAATCAATGCAGCTTTAGATGCCGAGTATCCATAAGTTCCATGATTACCCAACAGGCCGACTGACTATATATTTTGTAAATTTAACGAACAAATGATACACAAAATTAGGAAATTAGTATAGGTTAAGATAGGACTGGCATGACTGTAAACATTAAATATACATATACACGAGAGGAAATGGTAAACTTACGATTCCCGCTACACTAGACGTAGCAATAATGCGACTAGGATCAGTTAACGTAGCACGTTTTTCCAGTAATGGCATTAATTTTTGAATAAGTACAAAGACAGATTTAACGTTAACGTTAAGGACACGCTCAAACGCAGCATCAGGATGTCGATCAAAAGCTTCACCCCACGTGATTCCTGCATTGGCTACAAGAATGTCAACGTGATCGACGAACTGGCCAATCTGGTCTACCAACATTTGTAAATCTTCACTGGACGTTACATCTGCTGGTATAGGTATGGCTACAGTTTTATATTGGCTTGGTAAAGTGTTTAATGCTCTACAAGCATTTTCACATGCATCACGCTTACGAGAAGTAATAAATACTTTGGCGCATCCTGCGTGAATTAGGCTGCGCGCATACGTACGTGTAAGTTGGAGTATGCAAAATTATCGTTCACAATAATTAACGTACCCGGCAGCAGCACTTAAGCCGAGACCGCGTGACCCACCCGTGACTACGGCCACTTTTCCATTCAATGAAAAGATGTTTGGAAAATCCTTTAAACGGATTTCCGGAAAGTTTAACAAGCGTGAATCCGGCATAGTAAAGGTGTAAAAAGAGAAACAGATTATACCAATCCGTTAAGTACTCAATGCTGCTGTAATAAAGTGGATAAAAGAACCAAAAAATACTCGATAGATATGTATAAGTAAAAAGTTGCTGGTAAATAGAAAAAAAGGCGTTGCGTTAATAATAGAAAGTAATATAAACGTTTATAGACGATATACAAAAGGTTTACAAGGCCTCTCCTCCCAAACGTATCAATCCACTATTAAAATAATTGGTAAACCCCGCTTTATGTTTGTTTAGCGACTAAGAACAGAAAAAAAACGAACAATGCATACGCATAACAACATAAAAGTTTCACGATACTCTTCCCCGCTAATCACCAAAATTCCGGCCGCCAGTACCGTCGAAGTGCACCGCCACAAGCAACCCCAAGAGAATCACGTGACCCACAGGACAAGCAATTAGGTAATTGAAGAGGGTAGAAATGGGAGCGGGGACGAAGGAAATGGACGAAAGGGAAAGTTTAACGATAAAACTTTGTGGGTTTTGCTGGTGATGGTGATTGAATAGGAAATTTACGCTAGAAGTTTCACGGGTGTTTTGTCAAGGAAATTTTGGTGATTAGTTTTTGTTGAATTTAAGGTGGAAGAAGAATTAGTGAAGTAACAGCTAGTTTTACCAAGCTGATCAAAGTGTGTGCTTGGACCGAATAGGGATATTTTAAAAGTGTGTGAGGAGGCTTGTGATTTTAAAATTCGATCAAAGTGAGTGAAAATAGTGTTATGAGTTGAGAAAGAGATATTCGAGGTTGATAACTATTTATACTGTACGTGGAGTGTTAATGGGTATACATAACATACTAGATGCCGTTGGCGGTGAAGCACGTACCTATAGTAAAGAAGCGTATGTTAAATAACCAAGAGGGACAATTAACGGGAGGGAAACGACGCGACAAGCTAATATAAAAGTATTATTTTATTGAATTAATTGATTAACAGATCGAGCTCGGTTTATTCGGCATCAGAGTGATCGATTCAAATGTGTGGCACCTAATTGGCGAAAGCCCAAGGGAATCGACAACCGTGTTCGTCGGCGATTCTCCGGACAAGCTGTAATGCCAAAGGTAAAGTGAACAGACCAAGATGATTTACGGCGTTCAAGTTAACAATGGCTGACGGATTGGCACTGTTTGCTGTGCATCGGGTGTAAAATGTTGTATAGATTGGATATGGATCAAACAAGAAAACTCGATATATGATGCCATCAGGGCATAAAGCCTTTTTAGTTCACAATTTACGAGACTTGGACATACTTTTGATGCATAACAAAACTTATGCTGCTGAGTGAGTACTTTTATTTACCCTTAGACCGTTAAGGTAAAAGTAGCCTTGATATGAAGCTAACGAGAGTTGCACGATGGATAGAATTGCACATGCAGTTTCAGCGCGAAAACGAATAGATATTGTATCACGAGCTCGGCAATTGGGTGTTAAAGTAACAAATGCTCGAGCTAGATTAGTCTCAATGGCATAAACTTGTAAAAAAAATTTAGCTTAATAACAACAGATACTACGTTTGATGGAGCCTAAAGGAGCAAGCAACTAAAGTAACACAAGGCAAATGGATTAAGATATGCAAAGTAAACCAAAGGTAATATGAAGATAGTAACGAAGAGTCGGCGTCAGGCGAAGAAATAGTACGGAATGCGAATGGACGCGAAATGTTGTAGAAAGGAAGAAAGGGCGCATGAATGTTTTACTGGTACGGGCAATAAAGATCTGGAATCATAATGATGATAGTAAGGAAGAGCTTAATATGATGAGCGACGAGTCACGGAACTAATACAAGGTAGGTTAATACGGAAAGGAGGGAGCAGAGCAGAGGGGATGGGATAATGTGAACTTTTAGATGGCGGTGGAATGAGGTGATAAAATTTTGAAAAGGATGAAGAATTCAATGAATACACATGGAATGGAAAGCGACGGGAATAAAAGATGGGGAGCAGGATGAGGCATGAGTATTGGATGGGAAGAATTTATTTGGATAATTGACGCTTGATCAAATCTCGAGCCCAACGGGCGGTATCGAGAGTTTGAGGTTGAAAGTCTTTATTAGAGCGAACCTCCTTTATGAATGAAGTAACCCATTCATAAGAAAAGAATTCAGCAAGTTCACCATTTGGGAAAGAATCGGCAAGATCGCTAAATGAACAAGTCAGAACAAGATCGTAGCAGGAGATACGGGACGACGGAATGATCAAGGAAACAAGCATACTGACCCGATTAAACCGAGAGAAGCACGTACTAAGGCTTCGGGACGAATTGGATCGAGATATGATGAGTGTAAAATTTTAAAGATGCTCTCAACATGGGGGAAGATTAAGTTCTCTGGGTAGGCGAGGCAAAGTTAGCTTAAACGTATCTTAGATGAGTACAGCATGAAGTTTGAAAGAAAACTTTAACGGACCCTTTGAAGCAGATTTCATGGATAAGATTATCCCATCCCAGCACTGGATGATGGCTTCACGAAGTGAAAGAAGGTAATCTTTATCCTGCAAGGACAGCTGATCATTTGGATTGATTGATGAAGCTTGAAGTAAAACCTGAACTACTAGGGAAAGATAGTTCTCAAAATAACCACCCACAGCTTGAGCAATATCACCGAAACATTCGAGAATATAGGGTTTGGTCATATTATTCAGGTTTGGGTTTCTTAGATTTGTTAAAAGATAATTCATAAACGTATCACAATAAGGCTTGACACTTTCACCAAGAGCCCGAGTTATATCGACAAGCAAACCTATAGACACCGAGCACAAGGATTGATCATCTTCGCATGATAAAGCATTGTAGAGAAATGGAGTAAATGCATCCATATAAATTTGGAAATCTTGTTCGTTTACCGTGGCCAGAGCACCGATTGCATTAAATATTATATCGGTGACACTGGACTTTGACCCAAGATTGTTTAACAATTGAAGAAGAATTTGCATGATATGTTGACTTTGAGGTTTAACATCGGCTTCTAATCTCTGGATTATAGCTATAATAACACTTATCAAGCTAGTTTGCATATCCTCCAGTAACATTTTATCCTCAACACTGATAACTTGTCGTTGAAGATCAATTGAGCGTTGTAACCTTTCCAAAATAATATTTGATATTCCGGCAACACTTGGTAAACTCTGGTTGCCTGAATTAAGAATAAAAGTATTTAGTAACTCGTAAGCAGCAAATCTTAATTGACCATCGGTTTCGACTCGCTCTGTAAAATTTAACAATCTAGTAACACTTTCATTGAAATGTTCACTCAAAGGATTAACATCACAACCCGGAGTTCCTGAGAATCTTTCGACTAGATTCATTAAGGCCCAACAACATGATGAAGCCATTCTAGGGTGACTGGCAATACCGGAAAACAAAGCTGATATCATACTTGATAAACTTTCTTCCGCTTCAATTGCATCACTTAATGATTCACAAATTCTACCTAAAGCGTATGCCGCTGAATCTCTTACTTGGATAACTTGGTCGTTCAGCATGCCGATAAGTACGGGTAAAGCTTGTTTAACCAGAGGGTTCAAGATTTTTTCATCAGGACCTTCCATTATAGCACCGAAAGCTGAGACGGACGCATCTCTTAAATGCCAGTCTGGGGACTGTAAATTTTTATCGACGAATATGAGGACTGGTGTTGTAATTGCATCACCTACAGCTTGAGCCCATAATTGCAAGCATTGATAAGCTGCTCTGGATAAGTTGTACTCGTCTTCACTGGCATCCTCATCTTGTTTTGTCATGAGTTCGAGTAATACAGGGACAACTTCAGGGGTGGCAATTCCAGCAAAGTTAAAGAAAGGTCGTGTTTCACGGCCAGATCCGGTACCTTCTTCTTGAGCATGAACATTATCATCTTGAATGCTTATTTCCTCTTCACAAACTGTACACCAAAATTCCACGGCCAATTTAGCAACGTCCTCCTCGTCACTGCGCATACCTTGAATTGTTAAGCCAAATAAAGCCTTTTCCATGTAAAATCTCATTTTATCGTAGTATAAAGCCATAATGCGGTTTAGACAACCGTAGGCGCCTTGTTGAACTTGGGAGTCATTGGCTTGAGTCGCTTCACAGATCACTTGCATGATGAAATTTCTTTCCCCTTCATTCTCAAAATTTTCCTTTATGAATTCCAAAGAATCACTCAAAGCACTGATTGCAGCATGGCGAATATCATTGTTGGGTTCCTCTTTACGAGCTCCTTGAACTACGGCGGTAAGTATAGCATTACTGTGATGGGTTAGGCATGAGCGAAGAGTGGCGTCATGAGTTTCGCAAATATAGCCAATTGTGGTTAAGGAAGCTTGCTTTTGGTGGTCACCTCCTTCGCTGACGAAGCGTACCAAGCTTTCCATGAGATCGGGCCATTGATTGTGAGGAATTTCTATGGAGGCAATACTCGCGATGAATTGAGCGGCAGCTTGACCGGCGCGACTATCATTTGAGGCGAGAGTTTTTAGGGATAATTCCTTGACGTTAAACTTTATTGTGGAATCTACATGTGATAGCCATCGTTCTTGAACGAGACGAAGTCTTGTTGAATCACGAGCAGTAAATGCATTTTTGAGGGCAAGTCCAGCGGCAACACGAATGTTTGACGGGGCAGTGTCATTAGCAAGTTCCCTAGCAAGTATGGTTAGATAACCCGAAAAGTCCGCTTCAGCTGCTTGGGAGAGTTGTGATTCAGCTGCATGTCGAATCGACGCATCCGGTGAGAGGGTACCCTGAAGAACTTGATTGACGTCCATTTTTTGTGTAACGAAGGGGATAACGACGAGAAACACAAGTAGAAAGGAATGGAGGTAGGGAAGGCGCGAGTGGGAGGTGATTTTTCCAATCGCAAGGTTTGTGGGAAGGATAGGGTAAGTGGTAGAGTAAGAATGTGAAGTGAAAGTGATGGCAGAGTGGGGGAGAAGAAGATAGTATATTTGGTGGGAAAAAGCAAGGCAAATTATGAAAAGAAGGGGGTAGGAGGAGAAGAAGAAGAGGGTAGAAGATGGTAAGGTAGTATTTGGTAGAATTTAATTCACTTTGGTATGTTCGGAGAACACACACGACGAATTAAATAAGCATTTAACTGTCACGTAAGTGTCAGCTGTAAATTTGATCACGTTGTTGTGTCGGTAAAACACGGGGACTTAGGGGAGAGCGGAAGAATTAAGGGAAGGCAAGCTTCTAGATTCGGGGAGGGGATGGGGAGTGAGAGGGGAAAGGTGTGTAGGAAGGGGATATTGTATATAAAGGGATGACAAATGGGAGTAAATTAACAAGGTAAATGGGGGAGGTGAGGGTAAAATAAAACGGATAGATGTAGGAACTACGTAGGGTTTAGTGGTACGTAGGTAAATTTTTGGAACTAGGAAATAAAAGATTATGTAAGAAGGGGAAGAGAGGGAGTATGGTATTGAGTAGATTGAATTGGAGTAGTTTGGGAGAGAAGATGAAGGAAGTGAAAATGGGAAAGGAGTGGAATTGTAAAGTGAAAATGTTATTGGAAAGGAATTTTAATGGAAGATAGAAGGAGTGTGGTGGTATATTGAGGGGAGGAGGGAGGAGGAGAGAGGGAGGGGGAATTGGAATGAAAATGTGGGAGGATGAGGTGGGGGGGGGGGAAGTAGAATAAATGGAGGAAGGGAGAAGATAATAAATTTAGAAGCGAAGGTGAGAAAAGTGAAAGAAATTTGAAGGGGATAGCACGATTCAACGCGTGAAAAAGGAAAATAGTGAAGAGGTATTAGACGTGGGGAGGTGGGGGATACGAGGATAAAGACGCGTATAAGGTAGAAGAGTATTGTATAAAAGACGAAGAAAAGAAGGAAGATGATTTGAGGGGAGGTGGGGGAAGGGAGGGGAAAAACAAGCGAGAAGTTGACCCGAAGGGAGGGAAGTAGAAGGGAAAGGAAAGAAAAAGAAGGGAAGAAGAAGAAGGAGATGAATTGTTTAAATAGAAATGTAGAACAATTATGAACAGGAGAAAAATATATAGAAAGGTAATGACAAGGGGAACGGATAGAGAAGTTTAGAGGGAACAGGGAAAAGTTTGGCGGGTAAAGCAGCTAAACATAGCACGCGAGGAGGATCAATAGGCAGCCAAAGTAAGACGTATAGCCGACGACAGCGCACACACAGCGAAAATTAAGCGAAGGGAACATGAGTCAGCGGGCATGGAGGGGAGGGAGTAGAAGGGTTAGGGGAATGGGATAGACGGTAAAAGAGATTTGAGGGAGGTCGAGTTAGTGGTGAAGAGGATGGGCCAGGTAATGAGTAGGTAAATTGGTATTTTGGGGGAAGTAGAGGTGGTGGTAATGGTGGTGGTGGCGATGGTGGCGATGGTAACAGCGGCACTGGCATTGAACCGGCACTCACTTCGTACCAGCACCTCCCCACAGGCCAACCCCCATATAATCTCCGTCTGTCCCACAGCACGCCGCACCGCCCCTCTTCTCCAATACATTACGTAATCAACTGCCAGCCACAGAGGTGTGGCTTGACGCGGTGGATTTTTGGAGGGTTTGTGGGCGGGCTTCGGCTGTTGATAATTTCTTTGGGCATTTTTTAAGCTTTCTCTTGTCCAGGACTTTTCTAGCGGGGCAAGAGGAGCTAAATTGGCCTTTTTTTGGGGGTATTCCCATTTGTTAATTCACGTTCGGTCTATTCTATCTCCACATCTTCCCAATTCATTTATTCTTTCTTTCTTCCTTCCTTCCCTTTTGCTCTTCATCTTCTACATCATGGTTTGTTCTTATTTCTCCTCCTTTCCCCATGCTTTTCCACTAATCTTCTCCTACAGCTTCCCTTGGGTTTACTCAGCATTTCTCAAGGTCATCCCATGCTAGTAGAACTTAAAGATGGCGAAACCCTCAACGGTCATCTAATTAATTGTGATAATTGGATGAATCTAACTCTAAAAGAAGTTGTCCAAACATCCGCTGATGGTGAACAATTCTGGCGTCTTCCTGAAGTTTACGTACGCGGTCATACAGTATGTTATCTTTCTTCTTTTCTCTTGTCTTATTTGCTCTTTTTTCATCAACCTAATCATTATCTTATTCAGATAAAATACCTACGTGTCCCCGATGAAATCATCATGCTCGCTAAAGAGCAACATCAACACCAACAACCAAATCATCACCCACACCATACCCATCATTCTCATCATTCCTCAAAACCTTAACCTTTCATTACTCATCTTTCCCCTCTAATACATACCTTTCATCTTATTCTATTAAAACTTCCTTCCTTAACCTCTTCTCTTTTCCTCCCATCCCATCCCATCCCACCCCATTCCATTTTCCTTCCTTAAACATCCTATCCCACGTAATACTTTCGCTCTCTTCACTATAATAACCCTCTCCGTACACATCCTCTTAAAGTCCATAATGTCCCCTTTTTTCCTACTCCTCAAATTGTCAACCCATACGTAAATATTCTCGTATATTAATCTACCTGTTGATCTCCCTTCATCCCGTCAAAACATACCATCTACTCTATTTAACCTATCCCAATTCATTCCTCAAACTCTCATTATCTATGTAAATCTTTCCGCGCAATTAACTTTACCCGTCCCTAATCATCCACTTAATCTCTACAATCCGTTTGTACCAATTTCAAACCTACTCATGACCAGTCTTGTGTCATCTCGTTCATTCAATTAAACAATCTCCCCTCATATATTTAATCATTTTTAAACCATCCTGATTTAAATCTCATCCCATCCATCCCATCCAATCCCATCCCTTCTCTTCATCCCCATTCCCCCTTTCATCTTCCTACATTACCAAGGCCACACCCTCTCCAAATTCTTCTGCCCCCAATCTTATACCGATCCCGATCCCGATATGCCGTTACCGATCCCGCTACCGTTGCCGTTACCGCATCCTCAAAACTTGCCGAGTCCCCGACCTTCATTCCATTCGATGTCAATGCCCCATCTCTTATCATCGGAATCCGCTCTTTCCTATTCCATCCCATTATTTCGCCAAGATTCTTTCTCTTACCACTATACGGCCCGTACAATTTGGGGCATTCCACGTCATTCACCTTGTCAAATTTTCCCTTCCAAATCTTAAAATTTCTTGAATCTTACCAAATCTCCAGTAAACACTTACCTTCTATATACATACACGATAATTAAAATTCTTCATCCGTCCGAGGTTCTACTTTATTTATCCTCCCTCCAAATACATCCTCAACCATTTTCATATTCCAACCATTTTTCCCATCTACCCTCTCCATCTTCTCCCTTCCCCTTCCCTCGCTTCCCTTCCCAGCAAACCAGCCGCTGAATTTCCACACCTTCCCTTCCCACCATTCCCCGTTTGCTCTTTCCCTCCCGACTTTTCTCACCCCCAATTTAAGTCACGTGCCCACTGGGGTTCTCTGCGGTTTTTCCTCCATTGCTCTTTCCTACTTCGTAAACTCCTAATCATTTCTCCTCAACAAATTTCCTTTTTTACCTCGTTCTATCAATTTCTCTCGTATATATTCGGCTCTTCCTACGCTTCCATTTTCTCTTCTCTTAAACTGGATAGATCAGCCTACCTTTCTTAAACTACACTATTTTCATGCCGTTTAACTCCCTTCATTAAATATTTCCTTTCGTGCTGTTCTTCCCATCAAATTCTTCTCGTATCGCCTCCTTTTTCCTTTGCCCTTCCCTTTCTCTTCCATATTTTCGCATCAATTTATCTTTCATCCTTATTTCCCCCCATCCATTCTACGCGATCCGCCCGTTAATTTACAAGGCCAACTTAATCCTCCATCAACTCTTCATTTTTCCCTCATCTATTCCTCTCCCTCTTCCTTGTCATCTTCGCGTTAAAATATCCCACCATCTTTCCATTCATGGCAGTATCCTCACAGAAGCAGTGGGGCTTAACTCCCGCTATATCATTTGCTTTACCCGACGAAAAGGAACTCTCGCGTAATGAATCTTTACTCGCTGAGCTAAAATTACAAAATAGCTTTGAAAAACAGGAAGAAACTGATCACAGGTTGGTGCTGTCTGTTCCACGTTCATCTATCCTCTTTTTATGCTCTCTATTTTTCTTCCATTATATCTACTATTCAACTCAACCATCTCCTTTTCCCCCTCCCCAACTAATTTGACCCACGTTGATATATATATTTATATATATATATAGGTTAACCGTGTTATCTCGCTTACAGCATATCGTTGAAGAATTTGTACGGCATGTTTGTCAAAAGAAAGGACTTTCTGCATCCACCATCGACAATGCTGGTGGTAAAATTTTCACTTTTGGTAGTTACCGATTAGGTGTCTACGGTCCAGGTCGGTGCTCATAAACTTTTGTCCCGATCTCTCCTTTTTTCTCTAACACCCATTAACTAAACTTATCTTACAGGCTCCGATATTGATACACTGGTTGTCGTCCCAAAACACGTCAGTCGTTCGGACTTTTTTGAACATTTCCCTCCCATACTTGAAACTTTGTCGCCTCCTGGGACCCTTCAAGAATTAACTCCAGTTCCCGATGCTCACGTTCCGATTATCAAAATGACCTACGATGGTATTGATATCGATTTAATCTTTGCACGCCTACAAGTTCACTCCGTTTCAAAATGTCTAGACCTGCGCGATACAAGTTTGCTACGCGGTCTCGATGAAACTGAATTACGTAGCGTTAATGGCACACGAGTCACCGATGAAATTTTAGCCCTCGTACCGCAAACTAAAACTTTCCGTTTAGCCTTGCGCGCCATAAAATTGTGGGCTCAGCGTCGTGGCTGCTACAGCAATGTTATCGGTTTTCCCGGTGGTGTTGCCTGGGCTTTAATGGTAGCTCGCATTTGCCAGCTTTACCCCTACGCCTGCGGTGCTACAATTGTCGCCCGCTTCTTTCACCTAATGAGCGAATGGCCGTGGCCTCGACCCTTATTACTCAAAAATATCGAAGATGGTCCATTACAAGTTAGAATTTGGAACCCTAAAGTTTATCCATCGGACAAACGCCACATTATGCCCATTATCACACCGGCCTACCCTTCAATGTGCTCTACGCACAATGTGTCTTATTCTACAATGAAAGTCGTGCAGCGTGAGCTGATTCATGCTAATGGAATAACAAATCAGATATTTTTGGGCAAACTCATGTGGAAAGATTTATTCAAGAAGCATACATTTTTCACAAACGGTTACAAGTACTATCTTAGCGTGATCGCGGCCAGCCGGTCCAAAGACTCTCATGCAGCTTGGATTGGTTTAGTTCAATCAAAAGTGCGTAGACTTATTACGGGAATTGAACAATCAGACGCAGATGTGGAAATTGCTCATCCATTTAACAAAGGTTTTGATCGGGTTCACAGGTGTAAGCCCGATCAAGTTGATTCAGTTTTACAAGGAAATTTAACCTATCAAATATCCGAAACTCAGGTGGCCGCTTTGTCTGACAGAAGTACGTCTGTGTCCCGTGCTTTACCCGATCAAAGTCCATCGAATCCAAGCGGGAATCCCGGTGTGATTGGTGAACAAGACTGTGAAGAGGAATACGTGATTGTGTATACCACAACGTTTTACATTGGTCTTGAATTAATGGAAGGTGAGTGCTTATGATTGGCGAAGCCTTTTAACCATTAGCAAATGGTTGTAATATGGAGGATTCACGCCAACCCCGAGTTATTGACATGATTTCAGGTCCTAAATCTTACGACATATCCTATCCTGTCCTTGACTTTCGACGACAATGCACAGAGTGGCCCCAATATGATGAGAATGTTCATTCGATTCGAGTTATTCATACACGCAAGTAGGTGCTCACGTTAGTTAACGTAATAATGGTGTTAGTCTTAGTGTGGAGCTGATAATTCATGGTTAAACTAGTTATGACTTGCCCGATGATGTTTTTGAAACCGGGGAAGTGAAGCCTACACGAAGTAAGAAAAAGGGTCGCAATAATCGTCCTAAGTCTTCTACGCCGGCAGGTTCAACGCAGCCTATGAATAAAAAGCGAAGTTACGCTGATACTGCAATCGAGGTAAGATGTCTCGTTGTTGGAGATTGTATTGCGATGATATTGACCTTTTTGTTTAGCAGCATGATGAAAAATCCGGAGATACAAATAAACGACACCAACAAACTAATGGGCTGTTAGCAGCTGCGGGATGAAGCATTTTGAAGTATTGTGAAGAAAACTAATTGAGACGTGAGTTCAATCTTTTTGATGGGCATGATTGGACTTAGGTTCGGATTCAAGTGGATTTAATTCTGCCACTTGGCCAGGCGATTAAACCGGTCAAGGTTATCTTGCAGGATAGTTAACCCGCCTGGCAAAGTCTAGATCCCAAACGAGGGGGGCAAGAGGGCGCCATGATACTGCGGGAATGGTGGATTTTATTTGCTGCAGCAAGTAACCGCAAATTTCAGCGATACAACTAACCCTTGTGAAGATTTTATATGATGGAGAAGAAAGGGTAAGCAAGCCTGGAAACTGGCCTCGTTGAACTAAGCAGGGGAAATGATGTAGTGCTTGGAATTCGTATGTGTATATGTATACGTACGAGCTTCATTTGGTTTGACCAAGAGATTGAGTCTAAGCAGCCGGGCTGTCCAGCGTGAAAGGTGAGCAATTGCATCTGTACGCGAGTGCGCATGCGTGCGTCGACTGTGCGGTAGATTTTGTGTAATAAATGTACCGATTTTACACAAAAGTACAAGTCAGTAAGTACGACAACGTCATGCGGTGCGGTGCAGTGCGGTGCGGTACAGCACAGTATAGTGTAGCGTAGCAATTAGAGAATTGTGAAATAAAAATCAAGACAGCACATGGAAGTCTGGGAGTATCACTTTTTGTAGACTAACGACGACGTAGATACCAGTTAAAGGCAAGTTGGTGCATAAAGTAGGGGAATGGTGATGGGATTTCCGAGTATCCTGGACGTGCTACTGGGTCGCGGAGGTAAACGGCAGCACAGATTCGATGATGAACTTCCAAGTATCGAGGAATAAGAGCAAATGCAGACATATAATTGCGAGGTTTCCATTCGCGAAAGTAATCAATTGAGTGTTCCGTAGTAGGATTGGTTTGTGACTCGGATGGGTCTGGTTTAGTAGGGGTAGAGCTGGATTCAGGAGATTCAAAAGAATCAAGGGAATCTTGAGTTGAATCAATGGAGTGGTGGTGATGGTGAGTAGCGTGGAGAACCCGTATAGGATCAACCGTGAATAGATCACCAGGTCTTAGCATGTAGCCAGGAGCGCGAATTCGACGTCCGTTAACGTTGACATGACCATGTATACAAAATTGTCGGGCTTGCCGAATACTCGTTGCAAACATAGCGCGAAATACAGCCGTATCAAGACGGCGTTCTAATGGATAGTATAGCATTTGCATGTAAGGAGGAGATGGAGGTAGGGATGATGAGTTCGAGGCAATTTGACGTGATGATGATGATGACGCGTGATGATTCTGATACGCCGGTGAACGACGAATAGAGTAAACGGCGGGTAATCGCGTAGAAAACATATTTTGCCAGGCTTTTTCACTGACTTGCTCACCGTGGTAGACGCGTGTTAGGGATTTTGCCCACCATTTTTGCTGAAAATAAGTTCGATTCGCTATAACAGATTGAAAAAGTTGATTTGTACGTGCCATGGCTGTAGTCGCATTGGTGGATGCCCGATTTTCATCCATCGATCCCATACCTGAACTACCCTTGGTCGCATTATGTGAACCTGTTGCTGTCAATGGATCAAATGTTGCTAAATGGTATAAGTTAACCTTGCTCCACGATTGTCGAATACGCGGTCTACGAAGTTGTAGAACCGTGAGTTTACGCGCTCGTCGCATCTCGATCAAGACTATCCCTCCCAAACCCAAATCTACAAAAATAATCCTTCAATTTCTCCAATCAATTCACTACTGTTGTCATTCAAAAACTTCTCATTCCGTTCTTCTCCGTCCCCCGAATATCTTCACGATACACAAAATTTTGTTTCTCTTCGCCCCCATTTTTGCTCGACCTCGTTTCCTCCACGCTCGCTTACTAAGCCCACACAGAACCGAGCGACGAGGCGACGACGATTTCGACGTTTTTATACTTTTTAGACAAGTTTAACAAGTTTTTCCCACCCTTGATAAAATTTATAGAGTTAATTCAATTCAATCAAGCTACCAAAGGGAAATTTGTGCGTCTAAATGAAATAATATTTTTAAACCTACCGCTACGTGTGGTGATACGTGGTTATGTGTGTGGAATTGTTCTAAATTATATTAAATACTCACATCAAAATATCTACTCTATTGTAAAAAATATTTAACAAGGAATAAGGAAAACAAAATCATCTTTTGAAAATTACGAATTATCTATCTAACTATATTATTATGGATACAGCGGAATGTGCTGTTAAAGAAACCAGCGAAAACGTTAATTCGCCCTTGGTTAACGATAGTGTACCACTTGCTAATGATGGGATTAACGTACCTCCTACGTTAAACGTTACTGACAAGTGTAAAGATGATACAGTTAAAATTGATTCGGATAACGTTCCGGTTTGTAAACTAGCGGAAGGAAAAACAAAAACTATGCGACGAGGTGGTCGGCAAATTTCACGCGAAGACAGGCTTAAGTTTAAAAAGAATATTAAAACAAGATTTGATCAGTTACCCGTAACCGATGATGCTTGTGAAATTCGTAAACAAGTGGAATTTTACTTCAGCGATTCCAACCTACCCGGAGATCGTTTTCTCTTCAACATGGTCGGCGGGAAAATGAATAACCCCATTCCCATTAAAACTATCCACGGCTTCAAGCGAATGCGACGCTTTCAACCTTACTCCGCCGTAGTTGAAGCGTTACGTCAAAGTGAAGTACTGGAAGTATTAGATGATGATATGATTCGTCGACGTGTACCTTTGGCCATTGAAGCCTTTACGCGTGAAAATTTACGCAAAATGGAAGATGAAGCATTACCTCGAAGTATTTATGCGAAAGGGTTTGGTGAAGAACGTGAAGATACTCAATTAGACATTGAAAGGTATTTTGACGCTTACGGACCGATAAAATGTGTACGGTTACGCAGGACGTACCCGGAAAATGTGTTCAAGGGAAGCGTATTCGTTGAATTTGCCAACGAGGAACTAGCCAAAGCTTTCCTTGACTTGCCCGTAAAACCACGCTGGCAACCCGGACTGATTACCGTTTCAAAGTGTGATGATAAACGTGAGAACGTGGGTCAGGGTGATCCAGTTGACACGGTTGACAAGGATAAAGACGGTATAGAACTGATCGTCATGAGTAAAAAGGCTTATATAGAGGGAAAGCGACGGGATATGAAAGCGGGTAAGCTGTACGGGTCTAAAAGACAATCTAACGATGGACGTGGAAGTGGCAAAGGAAAAGATCGAAATCGTAATCGTGAACGAACCAAGTTGACTAAACGGGATAATAAGCCTGTTCCAGTTTCATCCAGTCAAGCTAATGTTTCTAAATCGGATGAGAGTACAATAGAAAAGCCCGTGGAAACAGTTACCAGTAAACCCGTGGACATTGCAAGTGATATGCTGAATACAAAGCGAAAAGCATCACAAATAGACGAACAAGATGATTCGCTTGTAGAAGAAAAGAAAAAGGTCAGAATGGAGGAAAGCAAGCCCAGTGATACCGAGAGAACGTAGACGGTTGCGTGGGATACGGAATTGAGCGTGAATAGGCAAACATGGTCGGGATGCCTAATTACAATGACACGTTCAACGACATACAGTTGGTTAGTGTGAGCGAGTAGATGCCAGAGGGAAACATCAAACGATGGAGATCATAAAATTACGAATCGGCAATGTCACTATATATATTGCGATCAAAATGGGGAAAAACCAGCTAGTTTAAATACAAAAAGAGCTTCAGTGAGCAAACACCTAAACGAAGCATGTTACAGTGCAAGGACAAAAGTGTATACATGTTCAGCTAACGTCTGGAATGGAGAATTTATCGCAAGTCGGAAAGCGGAAAAGGTCTAATTTCTCGTAGACTAAATTACCCATGTTAACCCAACAGAACTGGGTCGTTAATCCCCAACTGTTTGCAGGATAAAAATCATTAGCTGAAAGGTCTGTTGCATTAGTACCGAAGCACTGGAGGATAACTTCAGACGATGCAGAGTAAGTTTGAGACGCTGCACAATCTTTCGACGCGCAAGTCCGACAGGATGTAGGATGATTTGAAGTGGTAATCACGGATATAAGGAACTGTGGTGCTCGTTTGGCCAGAGCTTTAACCCGGTCAACTACCGTATCACGAATAAGTGTATGCGCAGAACGAGCTACATCGTACGACCGTTTAATCATGCTTGGGCGAGAATTTTGTCGGAGATGAGCCGTCGAGGGCAAACTAAGGAATGGAATCGGTCCACACTGCTCGCTCACTATTAACAAATGTATCCACGGTGGAGGTTGTGTATCGACCCCCACCCCGTGAGAGTTAGTTGCACGTTAATTTCTACAATATTAATGTCACACGCCACGCGCACGCAACTTAACATTTTGACCTCATATCTCCGAGTGGGCGTAGCCCGAAATTGCGGATACAAAGCATCCGGATTCGTTACCGTGCGGCGCAAACTCAGAAAGAGTTAACTTACCCTGTTTAGGCGGTTCCTCTAGAGCAATTTCCGGTAGATAACAGTTTTTTTCCGTTTTAAACCAAATACTAATAATGGCAGCTCGTCAAGTGTGTGTGTGTGTGTATATGTGTGCGGGCGCGTACACATACACACAAATTAACAAGTGTTAGTTAACGATACTTTTCACTTAATACATCTCTTCTATTGTGCATCTTCATCGTACAGGGCGTGTAAGCAGGTGATGAGGTTGAATCAACCCGATATGATCAACGTAGGAGATGATAATAGTGTCAATTAACTCATATATCACCATCGCTGCAGTTACAGAGGTACGGCAACGGGCGCGGGCGCGAGCAGTTGAACGTGCGTTAAACTGATAAACGAGGTGAAGAGTAGAAGTGAAAATAACGGTAGTAAAATTGGGTGAACTCACGTATTATTTATAACGCTATGGGAGGGCACATTAGACCAACAAACTACGCGAGTATTATCACCGGGATGATAAAAGTGAGCGGCATCACAACGTTGGTAAGGGCATATGGTGCATTCACTATAGAAGCGCAATCGAGTATTAAATTCACGCGGGGGAGGAGGTTTGTTGGGACAAACGGGTAAAGAGTCAAAGTTGGCTTCTTCAACGTAGGCAGCAGGTAAAAAGCATTTTTCCTCCGACTGTAGCCAGACGGCGTAACCCTCAATGGGCACGGAATCGATTCGACAAGCGGGTCGAACAGATCGTGCACCAAAAATGAAGGGGTCGTAGATGCGCTTATTACTGCACAAAGGGTCGGGACACTTTTTACATTCGGCGCGCGCGGTTAAGGCAAATTCAGCACCGTGTACCGTTGATGGTACCAGCGTGATAAGCACGGATAAGGCCAAGGGAATAAGCATCACGAAGAGGCGTAGAGTAATGGAAAATTAGACAAGACAAGGGCACGTTTAGCAGATAAGTGAGTGTGTAAGTATACGTATACGTATAAGTATATGTATATATACATGTGGTGGCAGCGATAGTATAAGGGGAACGACCGATTTGTGAAAGAAGATGTGAGCGAATGATTTGAGTAGAAAGGAAGGCTGGCTGGCTGGCAGGTAGGCTGGCGGACAGGGCTAGCAAGGTAACTCAAATTCCTGGAGAATGTAAGTGTGTGAGTGCGCGGGTGCGCGGGTGCGCGGGTGTGCGGGTGTGCGGGTGTGCGAGTGTGCGAGTGCGCGGATGCGAAGGTCGAAGGATGAATGGATGTGTACGAAAAAGGTAAATTTCCCTGAAATGGGAGCGGACCACGGGGATAAATAGTCAAGAGAAAGTAACTCAGCGCGCAGTGACGTTAGTGGCGAGAGACGTGCGTGCGTGCGTGCGTACGTGCGTACGAGCACACGCACTACTTCAATGTACCAAAATACAGGATAGTGAACGTGTAGACAGTTAGAGTAAAACAAAAAAGAAAAGGGGGCGTAGGCGCGGATACGGGAGCAACGGCTACTAATACAAAAGAAAGTTCGTGGCCGGGAAATGCCAGTAAAGTGTTTACAGATTGACTAAAAATAGGTAAAGTGAACGAGTGTGGATTGAAGTGTGAGTAACAGGGAGAGATCAAGTGAACCATTAAACGATACAGCAAGAATTATGTACACTATGTACACGAGACAAATAGCTGCTAACAAGACCAGGAAGTTAAACAGAGGCGCGAGAACCGGCGCTGAAGGGAGAGGGGCGTCCAGTCAGGAGATGGATAAGGAGGCAAAGAAAACGGTAGAGTGACGGGCGAGGGAAAGGTAAAAAGGATGTAGAGTAAAAGCAAAATTAAAGGGTGAATGGATGATTAAAGAGAATCGATGACAAGGGCAAGGAGATCCTAGACATAACATGAAGGACCAAGTGTAGACGAGAGCCAGTTGAGCGACGGGCCAACGAATGAGCGTGTAAACGAACCAATTCAACAAGCTAAGCCGCTATTAAAAGCGATCCACCCGGCAGATTTTCTTTTTATCGGGAAACTTGCGCCAGCGATGGCGATTGGAAAAAAAACAAAAACCCCCAAGGAGGGTAAGGCGACGGCTAACTAACCCGTTAAGGTTAGGGGGAATGAAACTAGAGCGGAAGACTAAATCATGAACAACACTGGGGATCGGTAGTGGCGATGGCGATGGCGGTGGTGATGGTGATGGCGACAGAAATGGAGATTACATTGATAGTGACAGTGACAATAACAGTATTAGAATCATCCCGTGTAAATCCAGCGGAACCGGTCGAATTTCCTTGGGAGCACCAACATGTAAAACATAACTGGGAATCCTGATCCTTCGTTTGATTCGAGTGGTCACGGCGTATGAGAGTCAACTAGAAGGCCAGTGAGCTTGTTAATTACAGATAAACCATGCGCGATCAAACAATTGCATGCAGTGTAGCTGAATAAACTCGGGTAATGAAAAATGATGCATAGGCCTGATAAATTAATAACATGTCAGACAATGAGGCGGAAAGTGTGTACCACGCTGGAATTGACTTGCGAACAAGCCGGTAAACCAAGTTTAAACTTTAGCGCAAAGGAGTAAAGGAATTATGTATCCAGCAGCAAGCATTGATAGTAAAATGTTCAATGACACCAAGTATCCGTTAAATTGATTATGGCTCAACCTTTATTCCTTGCGAGTAAACGCAAGAGGCGTTAGCCATATTTTGGGGGTTTTTTACCGAAAAGGAACTGTTAGCGTGGAACCTTCAGTGTAGAAAGTGGGGCGCTAACGTTGCAATGTCGTATTCATCAGCCAGTAAACCGTGAGCTGCATCGGTTATCGCAAGATCAAGTGGGGCATCCAGAATAAGTTGCTGCGCAAAGGCGAGTCTTGCCATAGAAATAAACGCTCGGCGAGCGTGATGATCGTTTGAACTGTGAGGTACAATACACATAATTTCATAAATTACGGGTACAACGGCGTTTACAAGTGAGCACAAAAGTGTATGGTGAGCCGGTGGATAAGCGTAGATCATATTGACGGTGGTATATAACAGTTTGAATAATGCCGGTAACGTTGAACGATGCGAAGCTAATCGACGTAATGAATACTCGTAACCACAGAGCCGCTTTAAAACATTCAAAACCGACATGCGTACTTTTAACATGTCTGATTGTGAGCTTGATGGTGATGGTACGGCCGGCTTAATCCAACCCCTAATGGGAAAATCATCTTGGAACTGGCTAATTCCACACGATGAATTAATATGGGCTTGACTGACTACTGGTTGAATATGTGAACGGGTTAAGGGTAATTCAAACAACAAATTTAATAACCGTTCTAATAAGCTATTCTCAATATGTTCTTGCTTATCCGTAGGTCGAGATTTTGGAGAAATACTGTAATCAAAATCAATTGATCCAAAGCTATCCTCAAGGGTTGAAAAGCATAAAATATCCAGCATGCCAATAATTTGTTGGGTAGGTTGAGCGCGCATTAACATGACTAGTACAAAATCATACTTTATACACGTCCAGTATCTTCGAGTTGCCGTAACATTTGTAGCGCATATTTCGGCTAGAAATTTCAATAAAGTTAAGCATGAATCTAGGTTAATTTGTCCTTCAATTTCTCGTTCGGCACGACCGCGTAAACATCCTGGTTTAGTCCAGGCTCTTCCACGTGGTACTGCAACTAAATCAATACTTCTTGTTGCGCAAACTATACACTCTTCAAGTATATAGTCACGGGCCAGTGATATGGGAGAAATACTTAGACAAAATTGTAATAAATCCACGAGAACATTAATTGGTTCAATGAACTTTTCATCCAGGCACCGTGTCCATAGTGAACAGATTATCCTGATAAATTCCCCACGAAAGTGTACATTGGTTAATTGATTTTGAGAATCCGTATTTGACGCGTTAAACACAGTAGTAATGGTGCGCACACCATTTAACAAAATTGTTAGCAATTGAATATTTGGTTCACTTGGAAATTCCAAACCCGCAAGCCATTCAAAAATACGTCCACTGTGTCGTTTACACTTGCTAAAAGATGTCCCAAAATTCTCCGTAAAAGTATGGTGTAAAGACAATTGAAGAAAGGAAAAATTCGCGCCTAATTGCATCTCGAATTCCCCTAAAAATGACCGAATCCTGGTCACCTGATCATGCCACAGTGCGTCATTACGTAACGGGGCTGATGAAACGGTGGCTGAGCCCTGGCTGGGGAAAATCGTTAATGCAGAACCCGGGCTGTCGGAACAACGTTTTCGCTTGTGCCCGACACGGACGTCGGTGGCGTCATGATGTTGAGTGGATGGGGAAGGAGCAACCGGTTTTGGCCCGTTGGAACTTTCTTCATCGAAACCATCGCGAAAGGGCAAATGATGCATCCGAGCGGAGGGTGAAATGGAATTGGTTATGGATGTGGTGTTCATTTCGTGCTCGAGAAATCGATTTGTTACGCGTTCACAATCGCGTTCTCGTTGTAAATTCTTCACTTCGTCGTGAACTTGCCGTAGAGTGTTTGCATGAGTTCGCTTCAATTCCCCAATAAGATTTTCATAATGCTCTACTAGGTTGGCCTGTTTTTTTCTGAGTAAAGCTGCTTCACCACTTTTAATAATGGCAGCTTCACGCTCTCGTCGCACATCAGCTTCTAATTGGCCAATTCGACATTGTAAACTATTTTTATCATTTTCAAAACTTCGCGTCCCCGTCCACGCATCCTGCTCTAATTCTACGAGCTCTTCATCATCAACTTCATCCCAATTAATGTCAAATTCTTCCATTATATACGCACGTATACGCCTATCGATACGCGTAGTTAAATTAGACACTTTCCTCACATCGTACCGTTCCCCTCTAATTCTTCTTCTTAAGCCTAAATTTTACCACTTAACCAACTTTCCCGCACGGCGCGCTCCCGGGAACATATTTACTCCGATCCCGGACTATCTATATTCCGTAGACCGCGATCGTCAAATTCGAACGGGCAGGGAAGCGAGATGGGAGAACAACGGATATTGGAAAAGATTTGTTAACTAATTTTTATTACGGCAAAGGTTTAATTAACGAGAATTACGCGATTCTGCGGTGAATTGATCAGGGATGAACAAACGCTACTTCAACGGGAAGACTCAGTGCTGGTAAGCGAGTTACCGCAGAGCAAAGGGGTGTGTTAGATGCGCGTGTAAAGATTGGTTTCCGGCTTGATTAACGTGCATACTCACATGCATACGCGCTCTAGTATTTAGCGTATACGAACAAAAACGGGCTGTAATCAAGGTTAAATTGTAACTGGGAGAAGACGTTGGAGCAAAGTGAGGTGCAAACAGTTGACGGTTTCACGTTAACCGGGAATCTACACAGTCTGGGGGCGTTCTTAGACATACATTCATTTTTCACACTTACTTTTACTTACCACAGTACGCAGCGGCAAGCGTGTGGTTATCAAGTACACGCAACTCGCTCTCGCTCCGCGGGAGCTGCGGTACGAGCGGCGGGCTCGCGCATTCCCACGTATATACGCGCCCGCGTGTGTGTATGTGTGCGCGTACCAGAAATTTCATCGGCACGTTACTTTCGAGTACAACGTTATGGGGAAATTGCGTCGTGATATCATCTTTGCCGTTAATCGCGGCTCTGGTACTTCATCCAGTGCCAACGTTAACAGTGGTACGAGTGGAACAGGAAACGTTAGCAGTGGAAGCGTAAATATTGTACGTGCACGACGGGGTAGCTTTTCGGGTCATGTCAATTCAGATTCCCGATGGCATGCCCATGCCCATGCCCACTCCACTCTTCCCAACACTGCTATGGGTGGTAACTCATTAAATCATTTAACAAGTACAAATGATGCACCCCAGAAGAAAAAATGGCATAGTTTCATAACACGCGCCCTATGGACCTTGGTAATGATCTCAGGATTTATTACTGCTATACTCGCAGGGCATATCTATGTTATGGCAATCGTTACAGCTATACAAATTATCTCGTTCAAGGAAGTCATTGCCATAGCTAACGTACCAAGTCGAGCTCGTAGTCTACGATTTACAAAGTCTTTAAATTGGTACTTTTTAGGTACAACAATTTACTATTTGTACGGAGAAAGTATTATTTATTACTTCAAGCATATCGTACTCGTCGATCGGGTTCTTTTACCCTTTGCTACACATCATCGATTTTTGAGTTTTATGCTCTACGTTTTCGGTTAGTATATATATATATATCAACGCTGCGTAGCAAGTTGTGTACAAGCTGCTGGGATCCAAGGTTTTGTGAGTGCTTATTACAGTAAAAGTAAGGCTAACGTTGGTAATGAGAGTATCGAGAACGGCGTAGGTTTCGTTCTATTTGTCGGCTCGCTGCAAAAGGGGCATTATCGTTTTCAATTTACCCAATTCGCATGGACTCATATGGCTTTATACTTGATCGTTGTTCAGGCGCACTTTGTCCTGAATAATATTCTGGAGGGGTTATTCTGGTTTCTCTTACCAGCAAGCTTGGTAATTGTTAACGATATATTTGCCTATATATGCGGAATGACCTTTGGTCGACGGCCCCTGATCAAGTTATCACCCAGTAAAACCGTCGAAGGATTTGTCGGGGCATGGGTATTTACCGTGTTATTCGGATTCTTGTTAGGCCATATTATGCTGCGCTACGATTATTTTACTTGCCCGGTACACGATTTAGGATCGAATTTCTTTACAGGACTTCACTGCGACGCTAATTCGGTATTTACCAGAGTGATCAGTTTTAACTTGCCGTCACCCTGGAATTCCTTTAGCCTACTTTCAATTAACGTACACATATTCATTTTATCAACGTTTGCAAGTTTAATAGCTCCGTTTGGCGGGTTTTTTGCAAGCGGTTTAAAGCGAACCTTTAAACTTAAAGACTTTGGCGCAAGTATACCCGGTCATGGAGGCATGACCGATCGTATGGATTGTCAATTTATTATGGGATTTTTTGCCCATATGTACTACGCTTCGTTTATAAGCGAGTATAAGACAACTGTGGGCGCTATACTTGAATTGTGTATAAACGGTTTGCGTGTAGATCAACAGCGGGAGTTAATGTTAACGTTATGCAAGCATTGGGTTAACATTGGTGTTTTGCGCCCCGAGAAACTTGAAAGTGTAGAGCGCGCATTACACGACGCTGGCGTATCGTGAGTTGTACAGAATAATGGTTTATGGAGGGCGCCCGTCTGGATTTCTGACGAGGCGGAGGCGGAAAAGAAGAACAGGATAATTGTGTGCATCGTACAGGTTAATTTGGTGTTAGATAAACGTAGATCGTGGTTCACGCGCGTGTGGATGCGTGAATCTCACCATTTCCCCAGCACTGATAATCACGATACTGCAGCAATGAGGTTCAATGTCAAGCAAATAACTGAGTAGGTCCATACTAGTTATCATGTAGGTAGACCGACGGTGCAACCAGCAGTGTGCACCGACGCGAGATTTTGTTAAGCTAGTGCGCCAAACATGACATGCAGTGGATGCCACACGCGGTCCACGAACCCGCAGGACACGCGCAAGGGCCCGCCACTGCCGCGCACAGCATACAGGCGCGCAAGAGTCACTTGAAACAGGATACGTAACACACCCTAGATACGACAGCGTATTGTCATGTTCTTTGTATACTAAATATCAATTGTACCAAGTGATAAAAGATACTCACACTCGCACTCATAAAATTTGTACACACGAACGCTAACATGTTTGAAAAAAGGGTGCATTCACACGTGCAAAAATGAACAAAATCGGCGACCAAAAGCTAAGGTGGTAAACGAGCGGCCGGCGTGCTAGATGAATAAAAAGAAACTTACAGGGGGAGCATGGAGGATTGGAAAGCTAGAAACCGGGCAAAACTAGGGAAAATAGACAGGGGGGGAGGAAGAGAGGAGTGGGCACAGGCGCGGGGCCGAGTGCACGTAATATGAACAGTAGAACAGGAGAAGGGGAACAAAGAACAGGGGGAGGCAGAGACAATACCAAGTTAACAAGATTTGACAAAGGGGCGAGCATGGAAGTATACGAGTAGGCAGGTGAACAAGTAAAATGGATAGGGCGCAAAGGCGTAGACCAGGTCAAGGGAAAGGGTAAAGAGTGGAGCTGAAGGGGAAAAGGTTGGGCGGGCAGCTTTAGGGAAAAAGCATATGGCACTAATATGAAAAAGACTCTTCGATAAAATCAAGCATTGCAATGTGAACACGCTTGCGTACTTCACAACGAACAGTATCGGCCAAACTGCCTGGACCGCATACAGAGACAACGGTGGCACCAACACGAGTGGCTAATGCTTGATCAAGCAAACGGGCTACATTGCAGCGTCCGGGAAACATTTGTACGGAACCTGAGCGTGAAACGACGACACGATTACGCTTTGGACGAGTCACATAAAGTTCAACGCGAAGAACACGCTTACGATGAGGCATAGCAAGGATTTCACTCATCCATGATTTAACCCATTCAAGACACTCCAACTCAGGAACGGTCCATACGAGGATAATCTTGTGAGTTGACACGACACCAGCATCGTAGCCTCGTAATAAATGTCTTGCATGGGGTAATTGATGAGTTATACCAACACCACCAGCTAGCAGGATTACGGTACCGTAAGACGATAAACGATCCTGACCGCCGTAGGGGCCCTCCAGAGCACCACGGGTAGTAAAACAACGTGAAGGTGAAGACATGGCCAGGGTGTACAACTTTCGAGTAAGACCGGTACGAGCTCGTACGATAAGATGTACACGCGTAGCAGGAGGATCGGTTGACAAAATAGCCGAAGAGTGAGCTACAGTAGATGAGGAGTTGGGAGAACGACCGGATAGGGATGGTAGGGGAGGAGATTCAGGAGGTGAAATATCGGGACGATTTGTGGCGGTATGGGAAGTGGTTGACGCGGCCATCTCTTTCATGAGATAAGCATGCGAAGGATTAGTCGTTGAGCATGCGATAGAAGCATTATCAGTTGAAGTAACGTGGGAGTGTGAATCGACGCCGGAGTTAGCGTTGTGATCAAGCCAGGCTATAGAGAAAGGGTGTGATGACCAATAAGATATAGCGGGAAAGTAAACGTGAACGTGGGAACCGGGTGCAGCAGAAAGAGGCGAAACTAAGGTAAAGGTAACTCGACAAGCTTCAGCAGATAAAGCTTCGACTAATACCTGGGTGGTTTGAGCACGAGCCAAGGATACGTTATAACGGTAAATGGATATGAAACGAAACAGATACTCCAGAAGCCATAGGGCGGCAGATAGTTGAACGCAGTAAAGTAAGGGTAAATTATGCGTATCCAAGTGTATGTAAATGCCTATGAGAGCGATGAGAACGGCGAAGCGATGTAAAAAGAGAAATGAATCGTAAAAGGCGTGACGAATTGGACCGGGAGATTGAAATAAGACAAAGATGAAGAGAGTAGATGCAACGAGACCCCATTGGTAGGAGGGTTCCCGGGCTAGAATGCTGGGTACAGAGGTGATTTGGGAGACAGACAAGGAGTTGGCAAGCCAACAAATAGCGTGCAAGGTAGAGTGTAGGATGAGTATGCGAGCGGACCAACGGTGAAGTAAGTTCATAGTATCATAGGAGACGCGCAGTAATGGAATAAGTGGGTTATTACGGAAAGCGAAGAGGAAGGTTGGAATCAAGTTTAACGTAGCGAGTACACCTGTACGACCGCGTAGAGCGGCCACTACGGCTTGGGAGGGAAATTTGGACCATGGTAAGACTAAGCAATAGGCTAAATTGGAGAAGAAAAATAAGGCGAGTAAGAGGGAGTGGTAACGGGAGGGTAGGGTAGAAATTGAGTAGTAGCGAGATTTTGAAGAGAGTCTAAACTCGCGATTGTGACGGTTGCGAAAGAGTGGAGAATATATGAGATGTTTCTTAAGCCAAGGTATCCAATGATTCGAATTGTGTGACCAGAAAGCGACTTGTTCATGGGAATGGGCGACGGTTTGGGATAAGCGTAAGTAGAGATTAACGGAGTGAAAGAGACGGTAGAATAGGGTGAGGAGTAACAAGGAGAGAAAGGTTAGTAGGGTTGTGTAAAGGAAGAGAAAGTTTTGCGATTGATTGACGCCGTGTAATCCAGCTGCAAAAGGTACTAGTGCAGATATATGGGAAGGAGGAGGAGGTGATGGAGGACGACGGGGAGAGTGAGTATCTTTTATCACTTGGTACAATTGATATTTAGTATACAAAGAACATGACAATACGCTGTCGTATCTAGGGTGTGTTACGTATACTGTTTCAAG